>JAODAI010289829.1:0-10005 GCA_027575025.1 Scotoplanes globosa | reverse complement strand
CGCTTTGAGGTGTGACTTTTGGTCCTATGCAGGAAAAGCGCTATATAAATCATCATTATTATTATTATTATTATTACTTTCACATATTTTGTGATTGTTTTTATCATAATTTTTCACTGAGAGAAAGGGTTCTGCAGTTGAAATTGTACTTGAGGTAGCACTTAGGTTGACGATTTAAGGTTATTTTGTAATCTAATGCACACTATTGCAACGATTGCTCTGTTAGTTTCATTTTTTAAAATTAAAATTACCTAAGAAATAAAATCAGAAGGGTGGTATAAACCTCCCTTATCTTCAAAAGGTGTGATTATAACCCCATTCCCGAAACCGCGTCCTCTTACCCCCCCCTGGCGAAAACATTGATACTTTAATTGCATTTTATTCATGTAATAATTTTGACGTACTTTTTACCTCCAGTAGCTGTATGTCTACACTGGTGGTTCATATAGCCTCTGTGTTGAAAAGGGCCAATAAACCTCATAACACAAAAAGATACGCCTACCGGTAGTACATTTTTACTTCTCGCCCATCATTTCGTCTTGTTTATCCCATTTAAATGATAACTATTTAAATGATAAATATTTTCAACCAAAAATCCAAATAATATACCGCAGTGTAGACATGACTAATTCCCTAAGAACAGTATTATAAGCCTTCTCCAAATCTACAAAACCCAATGCCATACTGCATTTGACCTCCAGTTTCTTTTCCACCAACTGCCTAAGTGAGAACTTGTCCCTCTCCTCTCCGGAACCACTGCTGTTCCTCCCCAATCTGAGATTCAACCTTTGCCCTAATTCTTCTATCCAGAATCGTTTCCAGTAGCTTAAACACATGTCCCAATAATGTGATACCCCGACATCATGCGCGGAAAATGGTCCGTGTGCGACGCAGACCGAAAAAATACTTTAAATCCCCTGGGAACAGGACACGGTTAGACAAAAACGCCGATCGCCGCAGTTTCGAGCATCGGATAAGGTCGACTCAATTGACTTTTGTGTTCATGTCGACGAGCTGAATCCAAAGTTCACAACAATAACTCTCTGAAAGGTCAACCAAAATGCAAGATCAAGGTCAAATATCATCCGATACATCTGACATAGACGAACAAAAAATAATTGACATTATGCACGGAAAATGTTCCGTTTGCGATGCAGAGCTTAAAAAACGTGTGAGAAAATTTAAATCCCATTGAAACAAATCGTGGTTATATAATATGAATTGTCCAAAGATTATAAGGTGGAGTTAAAGAAAATCCATTTTTGGCCCCTAGAAACCACACATGACATTGAATCTTGACGAATGTGAATAAGTTCACTTGCTAATTATCAGATATGTAATACTATAATTAAATGGAACCCACACCCAAGTTAACCCCAATCCAGAATTGGTTACCTCATGAAAGTAAAAAGCCTAGAAACAGACATTGACTAATCTACACAAGAGGAAAGGCAGCAATGTCGAAGTCTTGTTTGACCCTATAACGTATCGTTTGTTAAAATTGATACTCATCACAAAATTCTAGGTGTTATACTAATCATGGATGTACATTTCCCAGCAATATTATTATATTTTTTAAACATCGTATTGCTCTCTAATATCCAAAATATATCACCAAGACAACCAATAATATTTGTGACAGCATATATAAAATATATATTTAGCTCGACATTATATACGGAATATGTTAATTTATGCAAATTTATGTAAATATCTGCCAAAATTGAAGTATTTCAAGTCAAGCCTAGCAGCACATTCAACAGGTAGGATCTGCCAGACTCACTTTTCCGATCGATTCAAGTATCCACTACACACTTCCTATTTTGACAGGATTACAAAACATAAAAATTGAGGGCAACAAGAAGCTATATCTCTTACTTTTGTTAATCATTTGAACAGCGCTCGTAATTGTGTTTTACTTATCATTTCATGTTGACACCATTATATATAGGTATTCATAGTTAACATAATATAACATGTGAGTAAGGCCTACTAAATGTGCATCGTAAGTAACGCCTACATCACTGTATAATGACAATAATTATACTATTAAAGATGCCGATAGTGCGTGTCCTGCATAAGACCAAAGTTTCCACATCAAAACACTTCACAATGAAACTAATACAATTATATCATGTACATATGTACCACCTGACCTAAGCATATTCAATCTTCATGGAAATTAATTTAATCACAATGAACTGTGAAAAGTCTTACGATCCTTCTTAAAACGAATCAATGTAGACTTTCTGGTAGTTGATTCCAAAGTGGAGCAGCTTCAATTTCAAAACATTTACTAACATAGTATAAATTGATATGGGAAAGTGGTTATACTATTTCATCTTCACTAGAAGAGCGCAATTTGCGAGAAGGTTTATATAAATGAATAAGTTCAACGTTGTATTAAATCATCTGATTAAATCTACGTCCATAAAACCACTCTTTCTGCTCAGGGTTTTCCAGTGAGTCAACAACATCAACCGACCGAAGAATCATTTCCAGCCCATGTTCTCTGGCAATTCATTGAAAGACTGTGATTATTCTAGTGAGTATTTATATTCTCACTACAGCACTATATATATGATCCTTTGTTAAGGATATCATGTGTATTCCATAGTAATATCCTTGCTAAATTAGGTATTGCGACAGTATAACTTATCCAACGTTTTTCCATGTTTCCAATCGCCAACACTATGCTGGCATAATAACTAGTTAACGAGAAGCGTAACCACTGTCAACATCCATTCGTTCAGTCAACCAACACATTAACGTACATAGCTAGCCCATCGACATATACAATACATCTATATTATTGGTATATTTTAATCCTAACCCCAATTTGCATCACTCCTGATTTGTATTTATGTTACATGATTTGTATTTATGCTACATTAGCCTGCACACATGGCTACAAAACCGGCTGAAGCATGACCAATCACGAAGTAGACAACCGAACTCCAACCGTACTCATTTACGTATGATAACCTCTACCCCTGCGTCATCAACCATATATAGGAAGATATTTTAACCGCCTTGATATACATATGTGTTTTTCACATAATTATCTATTATACTTAAGTTATGTATGTATTCTACAGCACATTTCTAGTTTTTGATATTTAATGTATATTTCCAGGACCTTTATCTGGATACATATCCCAGCACATTCCGAAGTGACAAAGTGTGCCTGTGCTGATTGGAGATCCAAGATACCAGTTGGAGGTAAAAGCGCACATTATTAAATTAGTGGAGTGGTGAAGGGTTAACTTAATCACTGTGCTATACCTGAAAACGTGTATCTGTACAAGACATAGTGTTGTACGTGGTTCAACATTTTGTTGGCAACATGGGGCTGATGTGACAGTCGAAAAAGTTCCCTCGTGGGAACAGTCCTTTTGAATAACCACTAGGATATATAGTCACGGTATGGGCATATTACAGGGGACTAACGCATGTATCATGCGACAGTGGTACAAGTGTTCTTTGTGGTGGAAGTCCCCATTCAAAACATATGTAATTGATGATAACGATAAAAGTTACTGACGATGATCTGATCGTCGCATCCGCACACCATGGATTTATATCACTATAGAAAATAGGGAAACGTTACACCACAATTTGGGGTAAGTTAAACGTTTCCCTCGCTTGGAAATGTCACGTTTC
This sequence comes from Scotoplanes globosa, assembly GCA_027575025.1. Lineage (NCBI taxonomy): Eukaryota > Metazoa > Echinodermata > Holothuroidea > Elasipodida > Elpidiidae > Scotoplanes > Scotoplanes globosa. The sequence goes on along the minus strand of JAODAI010289829.1, from coordinate 6,342 downwards.
CCTGTAATCAATAAACATATATCAAGGTAGCCTAGTTACCCAGCTCTGGGAAAACTACCAATGCACCAACAACAATATTTATCCAATCAGAAACGACATCAATCGCGTGTTCTTAATTATGCAGCGTCAGGGCTTGCGACAACAACAATATACGATAGGCTACTGTATGATGTAGGTGTAACATGGGCATATATGTTCACTTTACTGTGTACATTGTTGTACAATATTGTTATTGTAAACGTTGGTTCAAAGACGAAAATTAAAATAAAATGGCGGTGACGGTGATTTTGAAGCATTGAGACCGTGACTCGGATATCATTTTGATTGTGTTTTCTACTATGAATGTGCAATGATGTATGGTTCCATGTACCTGTGTTGTCTATAATAGAATGGAATATTGTTTCCGTCCAAGGCAAAGCGTCCGTGTCAAACCAGTTTTGGTTTCTTGCAGTTCATATATATATACTTCAATGTTATTCTGCAAGTGAGTGTATTTCACTATTTTCATTGTTGTCCCAAGTATATTGTGCCCTTCGCCAGGTGTGTATACGTGTATGATGGATAGTAGACATATCGCATTATTGTACTTGACAATTATATCGGTAGACAGTTGTCGGGGGGGGGGAGGGTATACATATTGTCATAACGTTACTTCTAATAGTATTAGTTCATTTAAATTAGCCACCGCGAACCAACAACTCAAACTGAAAAATATAATTTGGGATTCGATTGTCTAGTTGTGAGTTCAATAAAAGTGGGAAAATTTGTATTTTACGTTTTTTTAAACGTTTTTCTCTGTATTAAATATAACCTGCTTTATGAAATTATTGGGATGAAACTTAGCTGCCCCCAACTTTTGGGGTAGCGTTACATTTCCTCATATAGAGGACAAACCTTACACCAAAATTGAGGAAATATACACATTTCCCTAGCGAGGAAAGGTATTTGCACCACCTTGGGTAAACTGCATGTTTCCCAAGTCAGGAAAAGTGAATTTAGCTCAGAAAGTGGGGGAAGTCTAGCTTCACCAATTTATTATTAAATATAATAATTACTCGTCGTTGAAACTGAATGCCAGGACACGTAATACAAATAATCAATGCAAATGCAGTGGTGTATATATGGTAGCACAATGATCACCCTCCCCCTGGATCACATGAAGCAGGCTGTGTTGTAGCAGTGGTAAGCGACCTGCTTTTATACCACTGTATCCGGGATTCGAGTGCCGGTCGGACATGCACATGGGATGGTCATTTGTAAGACTAGGGGTGTTAAATGTGGCACTATGGATTTATCATCTTACCACACTCTCCGTTCGTTGCGTCATGGGCCATTTGTGAAGATTGGCCAATGGCTTAAAGTTACCCTGACATGAAATGTTGAAATACATTATTAACAAAAATACCATATCAAACTTATTGTACTTGCATAGAATAAACCTATCGGGCACTAATATACTACCACATATTGGCAAATAGGCCTAACTAATATTGTAATCTTACACTGCTTTTTAGGAAAATAGGGCAGGCCCTACTAAGGCCCTAATGCTAAAAAATCTTATTTTTTTATTATTTTACTACTAAAAGTTTCTTAGCAGTTTCTTAATTTTTACTATCAAAGTGCATGGTATAATTGCCAATTTTGTCCAGGACATCTAGGTGTTGAAATTATTGATGCTAATAGATCAAATTGGTGATTTTAAGGTTAAATATAACAGTAGAATAACATACAGTAGGCCTACTTTAAATTGTACGCTATACATAACAAAATAAGACATTTATTATAATTTCCAATACTAAATATTTTGAGTTTCTTAATGATTTTCAATGTAGTATTAACAGTTTCTTAACTTGTTTGCTTAGTAGTAGTTTCTTATTGAAGGTTTTCTTACAGAGAAACGTATACAACGTTATTTATGCAAGCACTCCTCAACACATATCAAATAGCTCTATTGTAGTGTAGTAACTGAGTTAGCCATTGACCAATGTGCGTCAATCCCGGGGACAAGGGGCACGTCCCTCCCATTTTTTGGAAGGAGACTCGTTTGGGAACATTTCTGATTTTCGACGCACAGCAATAACATACTGGTCGTGCTTCATGGAAGTGTAGACCTATATCAAGAATATTAACATCAAATCGATCAGTGTTGGTTCCTACAGCTAGTAGGCTTGATGTAAACTCACGCAATGACTGTATTGCAATGAATATATAAATATGAGAGAGAGTTTTAGATGCAGCAACATTTACCCCAAATATCGCGCTACGCGGGCTAAATATGTACCAATGTGCTTCTGTCAGACATGGACCAAAACATATCTGTCATTTCATGAACTTGATTTATAACGACTCATATTCATGGATTTAGCATGGGATTGCTTGTGCAATTATTTGATATCATGTATTTTACGTCTGCTTGTTGTGCAGCAGAAAATGTGGTTTGAAAAAGATCTATACCATAGCAAATTTCCCTGGTTACTAGACACCTGTATAGGCCTCGGTGTGATTTACGGGTAAGGAGTTTGGACGTGGATACCATGGGAGCAGGACCTTTTAAGTGGTTGGGATGATAGGACCACGGGATTTGGATGTTCATGGGTACAGAATACACAATGGAAGGGAGGAGCTAAACTGTTTCAGGTCATATAAGTGTACCTTTGATCATTGACCAATTACATGATTGAAAATGTGCAATGCTCACATCTTGACATAAACCACTTGCTGTTACGTTTTACAAAATATTGGATTCAGGTTAAAGAAGACCGAATTCGATTATCTCAAAGAGACTTAATTTAAATGTAACTCCTGACCCTAGCCTTGTTTTGTAACGAACTAACCTTTTTTTAAATAAAATGTTCCCACCGGATGTAAGGGATTTACCATTATCATAATTTCAGTAACTCTAACTGGTATGTCTAGGACTTAGGGTGGCTCATATAATCTCTGCGGTGAAAAGTGTATAGGTAGTGCTGGATCTTTCTTCTCAGAGACCATACATACAATCCGTTTGGTATATCAACATTAATTTGTTTTGTCTGTAAAATATGTTGTAGACTTATATAATATGAAACGTATGTATATACCTACACTATTGTGGATGGAATTTACCTCTGTCATAAAATTCGCAGACACTTGCAATATATACGCATAAGTCCATCTACCTAAGTAATTATGATACGTATTTATTGCTTTATTTAACTAAATTACTCATTACCTAACTATAATAATGTAACCATACTTGTTTTCTTTATCAATAATGTTGAATTCATTTATTTTTTCACAATTTCCAGTGCTCTATATTACATTAATACCTGTTGGATAATCCCAAATGGCGTCGAGAATAACATTAACTCCACGGTAAGTGTTACTTTTTATCAATTTGAGGACAATTTTGATCAGTATTATGTATTAGGCACGTCGCACTATTATAATTCAACGCCAATAATGTGCCATTTATGTTGTCATTAGTTCAATTACATAATATATGTAATGAATTATAGATATAATTAAACGAATTCAATATATCTTAAGCGAAACTGACCCGGGTCATGATTTTGCTACATGTAAGTCGGGAGACAAATGATATTATCGCTATAATGTCCTAATAACTTAAGTGTGATAAATGTGGAAATTAGTATGTTAAGCACAACATCCTAGATAACATTCCACCAGTGGACTGCCGGCGGACGGATGGCGGCAACTCTGGCGAACCGCGAGATTTTTGGCCGGTAGGGCACGGGTGGTCCGCGAGGGACAACCACCGGCCGACCGCCGATAGACACCGGTGGTTCGCCAGCCCAATTTATATTGAACTGGCGGTATAATAACAGTAATCCAGCGGCTATCGGCAACCGACGGTGGATCGATGGCGGCGGTTGGAAAAATATCGAAACAATTTAATCGGACCACCGGTAGACCATGCACCAGCGGCAAAGGTGTGTTATTTAGTAGATGGTGGCAAAATTGTAATATATATTTATGTGATTGAGCAAGGTATCTGGCAGCACACAGCATTGATTGCTGTTTTCAACAGCTCATTTGTATCATAGCGCATTTGTTCCATCCTCCAATGCTTTCCTGTTATAGGCGATGATCAGAGGATTGTTGACCACCCTTCCAACCTGAACACCGAAGGGTCTAGGTTGAATACGTCTCTTCCTGTCCACGTAGTAATATTGTGGCAACTGGGGGAGGCATTATGAACTATTTAATGGTCATTTGACTACAATATCTCCCCATCCCTTTAGCAGATCACGATATGATATAGTTTAGGTAGATGACTTGAGTATTTTATCGGTCAGCATCATATACTACACAGAGTCATATGAACATTTCAATTATCATACTAGTAGACATATTATTTTACTATATGAAGCATATCTACTGACTATATAACATAGGCGAATATAGTAATGTTGTATCTTACTATAACGGATTCGGAGCGAGCACGGCCGTCAACTAAATATTGAGTCACCGACAATTATCATGACAACAGTACGTGGATACTTCGAATTATATATAGATATTATAACTATTCCCTTATTAAAGAAGTCGAAGCGACAGCGACAGATAACAACCCGGCGAATAATCGGAACAGCAATAACAGCCGATATAAATACAGAGCCCCTGAGAGATAGGGTGAAAACAGTGAAATAAACAATATAATAATGTTTATGTGCTACATTATTTAGTATTCACAGCAATATTAATTATCAATAATATATATACTTGTTAATTATCTTAAAATCGGTTACTATGTCAATCTTAGGATTATTATCTAAAATCATTAATTCACATTATACCATCATGCAATGGACACCATCAACAATTGGTCATCAACATACAAAAATACATAATGTGGTAATAAACCCATTGAATCAATGCACCCACCGCTACAAAATCCATACATCAATGTATCCGGAAAGCATGGCCGCCAGACAATACAAGTCACCACACCACAACTACCATATCATAAATCTACCATTCACCATATTGATCAATATCCATTAATCAATAACCAAGACAGTGCATATATATAATAATTATATAAGTATCATAACATGATAAGATGCAACATTAATCAATTTGAAATTACTTTTATCATCACTGCAAATAATCATTTATGTTAATATAAACATATTTAGGGTAATCATAAGTTCACAAACAGTCACGATCCCGAACACTAACCACAGCTCAAACTCACAACACGTCATGTCAGTCCAGTTGCATCGTGACATCCATATACACAAGTATAGAGCCACCTTTACCTCAAGAAAATATGTTGTTGGTTGTGTTTAACGGCTCATTTCTAACCTTCCGGTTTAATAGCGTCGTCCTCGGAATTTTTCCCTAGTCGAGGATCCCTGGAGTGTTGACCATGCTCCAATCCCATACGCTGAACATCAAGCGAGAAGGCAACATGTACCATTTTTAAAGTCTTCGGTATGACCCGACCTCCAAGGCTCTCGAACCCACGCGGGCACGAAACCACTATCTTGGTCTCCCGACTTGCAAGCGGATGCTCTAACCAATTGCGCCACGCTAGCCGGAGAGATCTTAACGGGCCGGCACATCATAAATTTGAGACTATAATAGTGCCAGATAGATGAACTATATTCAAGCACCACACAGTTTTTTACGATACAATCAAATAAAAGGAGTGACCATTCAAAATAACTCCCACTCTTTGCAAAAAGATGGCCAGACTAGAATAATGAGAGTCCTGCCCCGGGACTGTCATTTTTGACTTAGCGTCCTCATCCGATGGAGAGAGACAAGATAAGATGTTGCCTTCCGTTAAAGATAGGAAAATGATACTATATTTTTGACAGTTTGTACTTTATATTAATTTATTATCAGAAGGGCTCGAAATAATAGAAAAGGCCAAAATGGATAGCTCATCAGGGCACACAGTTTTAACCATGATGGGGAACCTCATAGCACAGAAGATCAATGGAAAAATTGGCTTTCGACGTACAATTATTTTGTAAGGGCATGAAGGCCAAAGTGAAGGGCACGAAGGCCATGGCCTCCCGGTTATTTCGAGCCCTGTATCAGTAATTATACATGGATTTGCCACTAACTTCAGAATCGCATGAAAACGGGTTGATTTCGAACAACTTTTCACAGGATTCTACCCAGTTTCCAACTTTTTCCGAAGCTGCAGCTAATAGAGATAATTGCTTTACGGCACATCAACAGCGAGGTTATATTACCTCCAGAAGGTTAATTATAACTAAGTCACAATCACAATAGCAACGATACAAATGGTCTGCCGCTTTGGAGAATGCAGGTCGCTGGTTTTAATTAGAAACAGTTTTGACAAAAACTTTAACTGTTATCATT
>JAODAI010289607.1:0-10006 GCA_027575025.1 Scotoplanes globosa | reverse complement strand
GATACATCAAAACAAACATTTTACAACTTGTGATAGATAATTAAGAACATATGATGGACACCAGAAAAACATACAATTGTGGCATCCCAGTGGCGTGCGCAGCAATTGTGTGTGTGTATGGGGGGGGGGGTAACTTTGCCGTTTTCCCGACTTTTATATACCCCATTTTCCACCGCCTCCCCACTATGGGCACACTGCATGTAGTGTCGTACGTGTAATATGTATTTACACTGTGAAGCGCTTGAGGTGTTTGCTTCTGATCTTATGCAGGAAAAACGTGTGAAAAACGTGAAGACCTGTGCAAACATTCATTATTATATTACTATTATTTTTTATAGACATGCATTATGCTTAACTGTAGGCCTATTCAGCTCAACATTATTATTATTATTATTATTCAGTCGATTTAACATAATTATGCTAAGATTTGTGATGTAATGACTCGTGTTATTGGGATTGGATATGGATTGCCCTCCAATTTGTCCCCACACGGTACACAAGGGCCATATCATTCACACATGCCGTCGTGTACAGTAGGCCCCTACTTTTATACACAATGACACAATATTACAGTTAATTATTAACCTATTACAACACTTACTTATAACTGCATATGCATGCGAATATGTTGGACATTTTGTTTTCAGAGCCACCTCTGAAAACAAAATGTCCAACATAGGAGGAGGAGACTGGGGGGCCGGGTAACGTTTCCGTATATTCACCATATATCCGTAGCTCTACCATGATGGCATGGAACATATAGCAACTTGTTGTCAACATTTCTGTTCTTGGTTTGAATGCGACTGTTATTATTTCGAAAACATGTCGTCAATTACAATACTCAATGTAGACAAATTGTCTAAAATTTGGGAATTTTGTAATAGACTTGCGAACATAATTTAATATTTATGAATTGAACATTTAAGTTCAACAATATATTTAATAGTAATCATAATAGACAGTATACTACGCAGACCTATTTTCAGTGTGACAAAGTGTGCGGCTAGGCCCGATTACCACCGTACATGTCAATGTAGTTACCGAACGAGAGTATATACCCAAGTTACATATCGGTAGTACTTTAACGAAATTTTAGACAACGGTAATTAGCGCAACATGCGTTCCGTTAGCAACGTGAAACATACTCTACAGTATAGGTTTCCTATAGTTACATGTCCACGTAACTTGAGACGAAACATGATTTTTATTTAAACAAGGCGTACGCCTACTCAAATGTTGAACATCCCGGTTGATATACTATTGATATTATAGTGATTTGACATGATTATGCTTTGTATGAAAGTCCAGCGATTTGATATAGTACTATACCATTGCTAGATATTTGGAAGTTATTCATGATAATTGCATTTTGTGAAAGCTACGGAAGCCCATTTTGGCAAACCAAAGAAAATACATTTGAATTCCGAATTTGATTATTGTAATCCGAATTCTGCATTTCTAAATACGAATTTATTTAATGCAATCCGAATTCTGCATTTTTAACTACGAATTTGTTTATTACAATCCGAATTCTGCATTTTGAATTCCGAAATTATTTATTGCAATCTTAATGGGCGTTATCGGTATTAAACAACCAAAAACAGACCTTTTGTGGGTCGATCTTCGTAAGTTATCCTAACAACCGCGAATGATGGCTCAGAGGTTAAATTACCTGTTTTAATACTATTTAACACCCGCAAAGTTCACAGTTTTCATAAAATTGCAGGAAGGTGTCCAGCCAATGTGCCTTCACGAATTCTTTAGAAATACATACAAAGTTCGTCATTGTTTCACTTTTAATTATCCTTTCAGGCGTGAATCCTTTACAAACACATCCAATATATCATATTGTTCGCCATTGTCTCATGTTTTAAAAATTCTTTTCAGGCTTAAATTCTTTACAAATACACACAATGGACACAAGTACTTGACATTTTAAAAGTCTATTCATTAATTTAGAAATACTTATGTTGTTGTTGAATTAGGCCTAGTTGTTTATAATTGAAGTGCATGCAACTTAACGTGGTTCTGTGTTTAGTAATGTTAATATTCACAGACAATTGTCGTCGCCGTCGTCTCTTTAATCAGCCAATCCCCAGAGGTATTAATTATAATCATGGAACTTGTTATATGATAAATACTGCTAAGTTCGATTAAGTGACATCACTGTATTTTTTGCAATAACAATATTAAGTTCATACTGGTTAGCACCCGCAAATCGCACAGTTTCGGATGCATGTATTAACTATATAAAAACGGGGGTGAATAAAATATAATCGAATTATCTGTATAAATGGTTCTAACTAAACTAGATAGGCCAACTTAATTTCGACAAAAAGTATACGTTTATTGCATCACGTTTGTTTATAGCCTAAATAATAATCTTCAAGTTAGCAGGGACGTATTCTGGTCTGAAGAAAAGGGGGAGAAGAGGTACTTTTGGTGAATCTGGAATCATCATGTCGGCAGAATACACAGTGATCTCGCCGCGGTCGAAACCCTGCGGTGTAGCAAATGCCGCAGGCGTTGCCTGGCGTGGGGTGGTAGGTAGGTGGCTATAGGGGCCGGATATACCAAATGCTATCGTTACCGTATACTATATCGTCTGTTTATTTCTGCCTACGACACACTATAGTAGCTTCTGTTGATTGGTTGACAATTCTTATTACCAACACACCTACAAATACTCAAATCGGGTTATAAATAAACAAAACGGGTTATTGTATCAGATTAATAACCGGCTGCGCCTTTGATCAATCACAATGTATGACGTGATAATCTGAGGTTTGTGAATCCCTAATTATTGTGTCGTAAACCCGGAGCACAACATAATTATATGTGCAATGTACAAATCATAACTACAGGTCATTGTGTCTCGTTGCGTAATTATATTTGTTGTATTTACAACATAATGTCATTATTATTATTACATCGGCATTTATAAAGAGCAAACACCGAAAAGCTCTCTGCGCTGTACATAAACAAATATGAACTTTAAAATATAACGATTTAAACTAATTTAGATGTACAGTATGTATAGGTTCTGATCTCGATAGATAAGCTGTTCCACGTCATTTGCGCAGTGCCAGGTCTGGTTGGTGCCAGGCTTTCTTCGACGAGGGGATATTTCCCCCGACAGGGGATAAACTCCCCGACAGAGACCCTAAAATTGTAATTACAGCATTAGGTCTTTATTAATGCCAAAAACCCAACTGTGCATCAAATGATTAGGCTAGTGATACAAAAACAACAAAATAACAAATCATCGATGAAGCGGGGGAGGGGGAGTATACGGGCGGTGGGGCTGTATCACCCTTATCCATGCTGGTTCAACCCATCGAAGCTCAGTATGGTGTGTATGTGGGGTGGGGGGGTGGGGGTACAGCCTAGACAAATAAATAGTCGGAAAATCAATGATCATTCGGCAAACTATATAGTTATGTGGGCTGATCTTTACTTAGCCGAGTAGGTCGTCTATTTATTTTATTCCTGCTAGGCCTATGTTGTCCTGTTGAGACGTCACTGTGTATGTAGATTATGTACTTAGTTGTATTAACTATTAAAAGGATAGTTTACCCTCAATGAACATCCACCATAATATATTTATAAGTAATAACATTTTAACATTCTAACTTAGTTTTTGGTAAAAATGTACGCACAGAACTAGAAAAACGAGACAAAACAAGGGCCTAACTTTGCACGCAATGAATGCGACACCTTCATTAATATTCAAGAGCTGGCGAGAACGTGACGTCGTGTACTCAGTTGTAATATTGCTGGGAGAAACTTTGTAGTAGCTTACTGTGTAATTTCCGTATCGCCGAAGTCTTTTTGTTGATAATGAATGTCTATGTAAAAATGAGACAGGAGCGTATTTCTATATGTCTTTATCATTTCCGGTATTATGATATCGGGAAACAACGAGGCGGTAGACCAATGACAAATATAAGGCCCACTCAGACATATTTCTCAAATGTATTTACACCCGGGACCAATGAAGCGGAAGCGAACGATAGAATCGACCAACGAGACATCATTTTTCAAATATTGTTATAATTATACATACAGATGTTCGGTGAAACTGGGAACCAATGAGACGATGGACAAGTTAAGCCTATACTTTTTCCATACCTGTACACTTTGTCTATCATCTTGAATTACATATTTTGATAGCATTTTAATTATAAAATATATTAGTACTGTATGAACGCAGCAATATCAACACCACAGGCCAATTATCATAGAGAGGCGATCTGGCTCAGCAATAAAGTGCTCGATTTCCAACACAGGAGGCCCGGGTTCGAATACCATAGGTTCGTTTCATGTTCTTTGCAAAAAAATGTGGATTGTCATTATTGTAGTCTAAAAATCCTCACCTCTCCGTCAGCCTTTGGAAAAATGGCTAAAGACTGATGTACATTATTGTCCATCGGATGGGGACGTATAAATGGCGGTCCCGGGGTGGGATCACTCAATCTACCTCGACATATCTGGCCAATCGCATTATATGACCATCCGAGATCACATCTGATACTGATAATGTATCTTGTGCGCCGGGGAGAGCCCTTATATGGTGATTGCACAGTATTTATCTAGATCCAGAATATTAACTATATCATAATTAGTATACGACTAATTGTCAACGTTCGTATACGCAGTACACTGTTTTATAATAGGCCAACTGTCTGGTTGGCTAAATATAATATCCCTCTTTTCGGTTGGGAAGTCCTTGGTTCAATTCCGAGTTCGGTTCATATACCGAATAAGTCAAATCGAAACATATTGCCGTCACACTTGATGTTCAACAGATTGAAGCGAGATCATCAATTCCATTGATCATCCAATAGTCCAATAGGAAAAGTAGGCATATATGATATACGCTATTAAATCACACTGTATAATAAATAACTAGAAAGGTTCAATCAATTAGTATTGCCATGCAGGCATGGTTATGCTGGACATTTAATTACCAATAACATAAAACCAGCCTTGTCAGTTGAAGTTTACCTTATATAGGTTATAATTAAAACTATTAATTTATTGCGACATGTCTATCTCACTCATAGATTGGAGCTTTAGGCCTATATACTAGGTGAAGACTAGGCTAATGTAGAAATACCATTTATTCTTCAATTTAATAGATAATCAATACATGTAAGAAATTAAGTTTCCTCCATGTTTATTATGTTTAAAGTAATTAAGTTAATTATGTCATCTATGTTAGGTTCTAAGACTATTTGAGTTCCATACAGGCAAACTTTCGGTTTGAATGTTGACTTCCGGTTCGGGTACATCTGTAATGTCTAAGTTTATTAAGTGTCCATTTGATTGGCTTTGGTAAAGCAAAGAATGCGTTTTTTCAACCATATAGCAGTATGGCGAAGAGATAGACAAACTCAAGAATATAATAATAACTGTTATCAAACGTTAAATATATTAGGATTCCAATCCTCGTCCATACTCCTTAGAGTACGGTCATTTCATAGATATTTCGGCACATTTTAACAATTATTACCCCTTAATTTCCCCTTAGTTGATCTGAAAAATCATCAGAAATAAATAAGTAGTTTTGTTACTGACGATTTTTTTAACACTGTTCCGGGTTAGAAACATGTGGCTTCCTACTCTGCGATATTTCAAGGTAAACTAAAGGAAATACCACAGTATAGAAACTCGTCTTTCCATTATGTTTTTGGTGATTCGCCTTATTTTCCAATTACTCCCTTATTTGATCTGAAATATTATCGAAAATAAGTAAGAACTTATTGTTATGTCACTTTGGAGCCACTGTTAAACTGTAGCGTTATATAAAAGGTGTTATTTCCATTGAATTTTGATTTTTCCTTTATTTCTCCCTTATTTTCGCCTTATTTCCCCTTATTGTCCCCTTACTTCGCTTGAAACACCATCTGAAGTAAGTAATAACTGTTGTCATTTCACTTTGGAACAACTGTTAAACTATATTGCTAAGCAAAAGCTGCTCTTTCCACTAACTTATGAGTTATCCTTTATGTCCCCTTATTTTCTCCGATTACTTCCCCCTTTAGTCCCCTTACTTCGAATTAAACAACATTTGAAGTAAGTAAGAACTATTGTTATGTTAATTTGGAACGACTGGAAACTATCCATTGTGATTTTTAAAATTTATATTGGGTTATGGTGTTTCCCCTTATTTCCCCTTAACTCCCCCTACCTTACTTTGTTTGACTCAAACTGTTATCCAAAATAAGTAGGAATCATTGTAAATTCCCCTTTGGAACAATTGAATACTATAGTCATTCTTAAAATCTGGTTTTACCATCATAATTTTATTTTCCCCTTATTTTTCCAATCCTCGCTATTGTGCAAGTTTCACGCGTGGGATCATGTAAATTATGTTTTATGATAGTGATTACAAAATAATTACAAAGGTTTTAATAGGTTCTTGTGAGGTGGAGACTATGGAATGTGCCTTCGGCCCGCGGTCTATTACCCAAGCCTCACTTGTTCCCCTGCTGAGGAGGCTTGGGATATAAATACAAAATGTGAGGAGTGAGCGACAACCATGCATTGTGATCATAGCTGCCAGTAAATTGCATATACTGTAAGTACTTCAATTGTGCAATTTCCCACATACACCCTCAAGAGCTTCGCGACCTCGTCGCTCGCAATTTGGGTTTCACCAGAACTTGTTAGATAGGCCTACTTACAGTTGACAAAAAGGATGTGTCACTGAGCCTCCCGAACACCAGTTAGCTATGCCCCTGACAACGCGCTTGGTAGACAGGTGTGTGATATAATATGCTCGTAATGCATTGTAACTGCTCGCTTCATATACTTATGGAGGCAGGAATAGGATTATTAATGAATAGTATAAATCCACGGGATGGTGCCTTTATGTATGTGGAATTGCGTCAAGATATGTACTAAGTTGAGTGTAGTCACACCTAATTTGGCTCTCAGTTTTTTCAGTTATTTCCTGATTATTTGTATCATTTGTATGGAATATTTTCCAATATTGGATATATTATATGTTCCTGTAATACTGTTTCATCGATGGGGTACTGATATTGTGGATTTTTGAGGCTAAAAAGTGGTCAAAAGTGTCTCCACAAATGGTATTGGCAGATTAGCCTAGCCTATTTTGACATTTCACTACAATATATTATTGTCAATGGGCCTAGCCTACACAGTACTATACAGTATCTAGCCTAGCCTACACATAGGCTTTGCCTAATAGTGACATTGCCTAACTAACTTCACATTTCCACCACTGCAACAGCTTATTTGAATTATGGTGGAACGTCCTGTATACTTGTAGCCACCTTGGGATTCTATGAAGGATTTTGGGCTTGATTCAGATAGCCTATATGTAGCCTAGCCTATACTACTACAGTACAGTTGTGTTATACGTATTTGCCATGGAGTCAGTCAACACCACACCCATGTTTAGCCTTATGGAACTTTTATGCCACTACATGGAGCACTACTTGGCTATAGCAAATATTTTAAAGCTTTTCTATTCCAAAGACAATTTGTACAGTACTGAGTGTGAGTATAGCCTACATTTTCTTTGCATGTTAACTTTCCTGGCTTTCTGCATGCATGATCTAACGCTATTCTAGATCTATTCTAGATCTATATATTGATGACATGTAATTTATCTAGTTATGCATGCCTTTTCATTCTTCGACATAAACAATGCGGCTGCCTACGTTGGGCGCGTTCATTTATTCTCTGTGCAATGACTCTACGTTTTATTATAAAGTTCTACATATTTTACTATAACATTCGTAATACTCTTGCCAGTGAAAATATTCAAACATTTCAAAGATCATCTTGCCATGGATTAACCATCGAGGGTTGCTGTACTTCCAGTGTCAATTTAACACTGTATTCATACTTCAAGACCAATGATACACCTGCCAGCACCAGTGGCAATGTGTGCGTAGGAAACGGCCGTAAACATAACACTACATCTAAATTTAATAAAACTTGTTTGCCTTTACAGTTATGCTACCTCCTTGCCCTGAATGGGGAGGTTGAGGTTAACCATGGCCCCATCCGCTATCCCCGTGGGTCGTGTTCACAGCCTGTTAGAAAGATCCAGCGTGGTGTCCAATGTGACTCTTGTGATTTTGGGTACCACCAAAAGTGTATTGGTATGCATGTATCCACATACACCCAACTCTCACAATCGGATAATGAATGGTTTTGTGATCTCTTCCAAATGCCATATCGATTTATAGACACTTTCTTTGAAATTGACCCGCCATCTGAAAATGATAACTATCAAGACGTGGTGGCGGAAAACATTAATAATCACTTACCATTAACTATAGTGATATTGAAAGGCTTAACTATGTCCCAATACAACGTAAATGGTCTTCTATGTCACATAGACCAAATTAGACTCGCCTTTCAATCGACCGCCTTTGACATTCTAACATTACATGAGACCAAACTGACCAGTGGTATCATTGACGGAGAGTTCGCCATCCCAAACTACAAGACCATCGGTAGAAGAGATCGTAGACATCGGAGAGGGGTGGCGTCCTAATTATAATTAAGGACCATTTGAATGCCTAACCCCTACCTAACATCAAAGGGGATATCGAAAGAATTTGGGCTGAAATCAACCTATCATCTGCAAAGCCCATTATCGTTGCATCCTGCTATCGCCCTCCTGGTCAATCTCCAGCAATGTTTCTCCTGGTATTAGAGAAGCAGTTGGAGATTATACCTAGAGATACCCCGCCTATCTACTAGGTGACTTTAATCTAGATATGACCCATGCAAACAATACCTGCCAAAACAGATTATCGCTCTTGCCACCGACTTCCAGTTGAAACAGCTAATTACAGAACCCACCCGAACAACTGCTACCACTTCCACCATTGACTTAATCTTTGGTCCATCCTGCATCAAACACGCATGTGTTGTACCCCTCGGGATATCCGACCATAACCTCATTTATTGCTGTCATAAAGGGAAAGTCCCCAAACTACCATCCAATATCATCAACTCCCGAAACTGTAAACACTTTGACGAAAACAAAATGGCGGAATACGTTTCTGGTTTCCCTTGGACAATTGTTGAGACATTTGACAACGTCTCCGACTGCTAGGACATCATATCCAAATTTCTGACCGATTTCCTAGACGCCCATGCTAAAAACGGGTCCGTGGAGAAAACGCTACACCATGGGTGGACCAGCCCATCAAGCACATGATGCATGCTCGAGACCACCACCGCTGTAAACTGGCCTATGCCAGAAAGCATTGCCTATCCACGGATCTGATCGATTATCATTACAACAACTTTAAATCTGCCCGAAATAAAGTAAACATTAAAATTTGGCAGGCTAAAATGATATATTATAATAATCTTATAAATGAAAGTATGTGAAAATCTGACAAGCTATGGGCCAGCTTGAAAAAGATTCTACCTAAATCCAATGTCATATCTACTCAAGAACTGCTTATCAATGATGTTTCTTATACTGACAATCATGACATTGCTTCGCAATTTAATAATTTCTTTAGTAACATTGGTGCTAACCTTGCTAACAAAGTACCAACAGTGCCTGGCTCCCCTCCTAAATCACACCATGACTCTGTATTTAAGTTAAGACAATTGACCGTTGAAGAGGTTGAGTCACAACTCTCCAAAATATCCACCTCCAAAGCTGCCGGCACTGATGGTATCCCTGGTAAAGTTGTTAAGATGCTTGCCTCTGCCTTATGTAGTCCCCTTTGTTATTTGTTTAATTTATCTCTCTCCACTGGCACTATTCCATCTGCCTGGAAATGCGGTAAAATTACTCCTATCCATAAGGATGGCCCTTCTACTGACCCTTCTAACTTCAGACCCATTTCTGTCTTGCCTATTATCATGAAAGTTTTTGAAAGATTCGTTCATGACCAGTTATACCACTACATCGCAGCTAATAATATACTCTGTGAACATCAATCCGGCTTTCGTCCTGGGCACTCCACGGTTACGACTCTTGTCAATGTTCAAGATT
>JAODAI010289496.1:0-10007 GCA_027575025.1 Scotoplanes globosa | reverse complement strand
TAACCCTGTTTTCTAATCCATTTCCATTTATCAAATAATCCAAATCTGCCGAAACCTTGCTGGGAAAAAAAATTCGCGCCCGGGGTATGCAGTTTTCCACTTGTGACCCTTTGCTCTCACTCCGCGTGTGATGCACATTTTGATAGCCTCCTCCATTTAATATATGCCTCCGCGACTTCTTACTGTCCTTGAATCCCATTCCCAGTAATTACTAATACCCGGGAATACCCGGGATGATGACCTTATCATGTGAAGAATGTCATTCATGAATGAGATACATTATTATCATGGGATGGTGACCTTATCATGTGCAGTATGTTATTCATGAATACAATACATTATTATAGCTAAGTTGACTCTCTAACAATGGCCTCCACTGCAGAGATCTGCCTTCACCTGACTATTGGAATAGCAATATATTTATAATTTAAAATTGTACTACCTATAATTTCGGTTAGATATGCCAGTATATGCCCAGAATTGGCCCGATTAATGACAGGAATAGTATTGAATACATGCGATTCTTGTCTTACAATAAACGGTTAAAAATGCATTGTGAATTAGCAATCAAAATAATATAATTTATAATTCATGAACAATTCTTGAGTTTAGAGGTCGATCATTAGTTCATTCGTGAATTATTTTCAAACCCTTTGCTTAAAATGCTTAAAATTTAATGCAAAATATACTAATGTGGAACTAAACTGCACGACATGATAATGATTCATCTACAACATCGAAGATTCAAAGAACTGTGTACTTTTTGTTTTAAAATTGTATCCCTCAATTATATGGAACGCCATAACGGAATTTGGTGGCATGAGATTTAGTGGCATGAGTTTTAGTGACATGACATGAAAATACACACGCCGATGCAGTCAAAAGTTATGTCACTATAACTCATTATGTGATGACAAATAGTAGCCACATAATGACAAAGAAAATCTAAAAGTATTATGTGATGAAAAATAGTAGCGACACAATGACACAGAAAATCCTAAAGTCCTTATGTTGTACCGAGGTACTGCCACATAATGGCCAACGACAAATTATTTGTACTGATATATTTCGACTGCCAGATAATGACCTGCCAAAACGGACTACTGAAGTCACAAGTCCTTATGTGTCTGTTTGTTTGTTGTTTGTTGGATGATCCTCCATTACAGGAACTCGCTAGAACCCTAAACAGGTATAACCGCAAGCTGGCAAGCCAGTCTCATGCCACAAACATACAGTTTAACGTCTATGATTTAAGGATAGCAGACATAATACCACAACCCAGAAACTAGACGACAATTTGTATCTACGAGCAGTACTGAGATCCGAACCCGCGACCTTATGAGTGGAAGGCACGGATCAAATCACTGGACCAAGCGCTCGAGTTTTGGAAGGTGACCTCTCTACTAATGCTACATAGTTACATATTTTTGCCTTGCTGATTATATGTCAACGTCGAGTAGCCACATACTGGCATTTGTTCTTCTTGGCCCTTATGTGACCGTCATGGAGTAGCCACATAATGATTTAATTATTCCAACTCATTATGTGACAGTCCATGAACAGTCACATAATGACATAAAATTCGCCTTGCCATTATCTGTCGTCTCGCCGTAGTGTCAGAACGTTTAGTGGTGGCATGAGTTTTGGTGGCATGATATTTTGTGGCATGAGTTTTAGTGACATGATATGAAAATACACCCGCCGATTCGATAAATAGGCCTATGCTCTGGTAAAAGTTGTTACATACAGGCATATTTTTATTCTTTATTGGAAACAATGAAAATCTTTCCCGGGCCCGCCGCCCCCCTAAATCCGCCACTGGTTTAAGTCGACGTTGCCAACTGTACTGATGCTTGGTTCTCCTGTTATTATTACTTGCCGAATAGATTGTTAAAACATGAGTCACCCATGAGTCGCTGAACATTTATCACCGAAGATAGTTAATTTCCGTGACAATATTATGGATTAGTTACATTTAATCATGTGAGTCATTACTATCATTATTAGTGGTCAAAATGATTACGATACTTTCACATATTACTGCATATTATCGGAATTTGTAACGATATATTTCTCACAGAGAAGGCAAGAAGCACCCTATTATTAACTTGCCATTGTAGTACCATTGAGCCTACACATAACCTACACAAAATTTGCTTTGAGTAAACGGGATTTTTCGTTCAGTTTCTATGGTCACGTGACCAAATTATATTTATAGTGTCTACAGCATCATTCACATTTGAGACTTTCATTGTTATCAATATAATTCACGCTGTGATATATCTGATATATCAACACAATGGATTCACTGGGAATAACAGGGAAAACTGTGACCATACAAGACAGTACATATATAATTGAAGTTGCTTCCCAAGTTATATGGGAGCTGTAGAATAGTGAGTCGTTTACAAATATATTATTTGATTGTGTTTATAAAGCCTTTGAAACGAAACTAACTTATTTGACCAGTCTTATTGAACACCGAGAAGCACCAATTTTAACTTTTACAAGATAAATAAATAATAAACAAGGACTACAACGACTTTAATACGGGCTGAGCACAAATCCGTGAAAGATAATCAGCAGGTGAGTCATCAATCCATTAACTCCTTGAACATTACAACAGACGTAACAGTGTCCATATCTTTGGTCTCAAAGAATCCGCCATCGAAAACACAACCGATGTGGTACGAAAACCCCTTGTCGACCATCTATGAGTAGATCTCCCGCCTTCTTTCTTCGATCGTTTACATCGCGTTGGAAAAAGAAAACAAGGCGACAGACAGACCACGTGCCATTCTGTCGAAGTTTACAACGTATCAATCTAGAAGTTCAGTGATGAAGGTACGGTGTAAGTTCACAGAATAGCGACATCGTCGTTTCTGATAATCTTACCTATGCCAACTACCAACTCCTTAGAAAAAACATGAGAACACCCCGCTATCGATAACTGTTGGACGCTTGATGGATAACTGCACTTATGAAATCCCCAGATGGCCAATACACAAAAGTGTATATTAAACATGTATCTGATCTGCATAAACTATAAGCTCCCCCACAGGGCCACCATGATTTACAGGAACATTGATTAGTGGCCCATAACTTTCTGCTCCAATAATGATATATTACAGTTATGTAGTATTATTCAAACACTCTTACTTGATCACAACGTTATGATGGTCCTATATGACTCACATTATTCCCAATGATACACTGTCATTATTTTCCTACTTATTTTTGTATTGTTTTATGTATGTATTTCAATTTCAGCTAACCCTTTGTAAAACGCAGGTAGATACACTTGATGTGGGTGATGCAAACCTTTTAAGGCAAATAATACAAACGCTACTTTATATAAATTAGATAAGTCACAGCTAGGGTGCCCAGAATATGTGTCCTTATTATACTGAAAGCGAATATACAGATGCATTATCTAATCAGATAGCTATTTTTACCATTTTACATAACAACATAACAGGAGTCTTGACAACATGATAACAAAATCCATGTAGTGACAACAACATTCATGCAATGACAACACAACTTATATAATGACAACAACACTTATGTTGATATCATTACATTGCACCAAAAAATATTCAGAGATTCCTTCAAATAATTATTCAGAGATTCATTAATTAAATAATACATAGAATCATTCCCAAATTAATTAAAATGATGGATGATTCGGCGGATTCGGCGGATGAATGGGTGCATGTGTATATGGATGGATAGTTGGATGAGTGGATCGGTGGATGAATATGAGGATGGTTGAGTATATTATTGAGTGGATGGACGGGTATAACTAGGTATGCATGGAAGGATATGTGGATGGATGGTTGTGGATATATGGTTGGGTAGATGGATACATGGTTGGATAGGTGGGTGGATGTACATGGATGGCTTGATGTGTGGATGTATGGACGGCTTCCATCTTCCCTGTTTGGGGACCATATACAGACATAATACCCACCAGCTAATTACTAAGTATAACCCACGTCATAATTATTATCCCTTCCCACCTATCCACCCTCGCCACTTCCTTACCCTTCCACGTTGAAATTGCAATACCCATCCCAATACTCTTCCCATTCCCGCTGAATAAAACAAGAGTTATGACTTTTTAATGACTGTCGATGAATGACTTATAGTTAAGAGTAAATAGCAAGTATCTTATAAATTAAAATCCATTTGGGTTAACTATATTTTTCACGTTATTAGATATGGTTCAAATATATGGACACAACTGTGGATTAGGTAATATGAGGCAGTGGTAGCCTCTTAGTCGGGCATAATTAAACGTACTTGCACTTGAATATAAACCACCCTGGGTATGAACTTTTCCTTCTACGACTCGTTTCGGTTCATGTATTGCACACATTCTGACATTATTCCCGTCCAAATCATATATTTCATGTAGGTGTTACATGAATTTGAAAATAGTATGTTAGAAAATTTGTAATTATTGCATATGCATGTATTATGTTATAAAATGTTCACAAAATATGTGTTGCATTTGACAAGAAAATTACTTGTTTAAGTTTTTGTTTATAACAAATTTAAATAAACGGAATAACAAAACATAATAATTAATGTACACCAACGGTAAAACAGATTGTATGTGTCATAGCACAGTTAGTTATAAATTGATTGGCATTTAGTTCAGTATGTAATTATGATATTGTTATCAGAAACAATACAAAACTAAAACAACAATTTAATATAATACAAAATACGCGAAACAATATAATACAAAGAAAACCCAAATATTACTAAAAACAATGAAATGCTTAATTAAATACTAAAATATTACATTAAACTATTTTTCTTTCATTTCATTATTATTAGATCCACAAAAATACAAACAATACATACATAATATCACAAGTATAAAAAAGGATCAGGATGAACAAAAGGAAGCTAAATTCCTGTAACCCGAAGGCCAAAACGATTACTATAGAAAATGATATGTATAATGAATACATATATATATATATGCTAATATAAATAAATATAATTATAATTAAAATGTACAAAAGCGATATATATATATATATATATATAACAAGATTAGGAATTATGAGATACAGTTAAAAAGTGTGTCTTAGCACTAGTGCAAAACGACTGGAAGGAGCCAAATACGATCAATTATCTGGATTTGAGGGACAAAGTGCTCCATAGTCTAGGAAAATGTTGAAAAAGTTTGTATGAAGTAAGTTGGTCCTGAAGTATGAATGATTGAAGAGGAGCACATCGTTGTGACGTGTGTTGATTGAAATAAAACCGGATACAACAATAGCATACAAATTATCCATATAAACACTTGGAAACAAACATAATTAAAATAAGGTGATATCTGTTTAAAAATGTATACCAGTTTAGAGAATGAAGACGCGCATAATAGGACTTCTCCATACGTTTCTGGTTCAATGTAAAACGAGAAGCGTTCAGTCCAGTCGTTTAGTCTTGAGTCAGATTATAGGGGACCCCATGCGGGCAAATCAAACTCAATAATAGGGACGATAATATATTGAAATAGTTAAAGACGAACAGTACTATTCAGGCCAGCTAAAACAGAACGCAAGGAACCTAGAGCTTTGTGAGCCTTGGAGGCAACAGTATTGCAGTGAAGACTCCAGGATAGTTGACAGTCAAAAATAACACCAATATATTTGTGGGACCTGACGGTCTCAAGTTGAAAGGTATTACGGGTATAGACATGATTAGGGACATTTTTTTTCCTGGATAGTCGCATATTTTTACTCTTGTTGATATTGATTGACATTTGATTTATGCGACACCAGTTTGAAACAGTATAGAAGTTATCTTGAACTATATTCTTTATACTATGTTCATTATAGTCTATGTACCTTTATTATACCATGCATGACTTCCATTTATCTTTATCCTAGATTATAATGAAGCTACATTATATTTTAATATAGATTAGATGTAATATGGGATGTTTTACGAAATTAATGTGTACTTTCGATGTTACCTTTTTAATTAGATCAAAATTACAAAACTTAACATATTAATAATTTTCTTGCCTTCTTATTTCCAACGTTTTTTATATAGGCACAATACTTTTGATGCCATTTGGACATACAACGACCGAGATCTTAGGGGACAGGTCGAAAGTTCGAAACCACCAAAACCCTGTTAAATTACGGTTGAGTTAGATGTGAGTTAATTTCAGGCTTTTAAGAAAAGGTATGAAATTTGTATATTTTTCAAATGAGCTCATAATGTATAACATTTGCACATTTTTCAACTGAACTCGTACTTACAAAACATACCGCATCAAGATATTATATATGATTTGCTAAACATATTTCAATTGTTAAACCAGAGGGTCGACCCCTGCCTGGGAAAATATATCAAAACAGCCCATGTATAATGATATGGTTAACTTATTTGAACCACATTAATGGAAAAGTATCTTCGATAGAACGGCAAGGGTTGCTGGAAGTCCAATGCGATTCCAATATGGGTCACTTTAGTTTGAGGTCAATTACGATTTCCCGTAATATCCAAACTGACCACGTGGTTAACGCATT
The DNA here is from genome assembly GCA_027575025.1 of Scotoplanes globosa. Taxonomy (NCBI): domain Eukaryota; kingdom Metazoa; phylum Echinodermata; class Holothuroidea; order Elasipodida; family Elpidiidae; genus Scotoplanes; species Scotoplanes globosa. The sequence goes on along the minus strand of JAODAI010289496.1, from coordinate 3,447 downwards.
GTCGCAATATCACAGCATTTCGACAGGACTCCACCACTTATGCATGTGTCAATGTGAATCTTCACTCTACGCCCCTCAAGGGTAGGTCAATATTCACTGTGAATCTGCACCTAATATAATGCAACGTGAATCTTTAAGTAATGAACTAGTGATATGTGGATAATCTTGAATTAATATCTTCACATATGGAGTGAACTATGTACGAAGTCATGTACATGTCTTCTGTTGGGTTACAATTCAGAGATGAATATTTGTGAACTGGGGTGAGTCCCTTGGGTGAAGATTACGATTGACGCCTGCATTGATAGTCCTTCATACTGTATATTGATATAAGCACAATTATAATATATATATACAGACTATGTATACATCTATACTTATGACGCCATGCAGCTATATACGAGTGATAATGGCCACACATGTATACCCTCGTTGAGTCACATTATGCAATGACGAATTTAGAAAGGAGTTGAGCGGTATATTGTAGCTGAGAGGAAGTTTCTACTCATTGTCGATACATGTATATCTCTCAAAAATAATGCAGTTGTCACCAGCTTGGGGTCAAGGGTTGCATTACTGTAACCCAGTGAAGACGGTACTAATGTTATCGTATATAGTATATAAGGGCAGTGGGATATCATATTGATTTCGGTTTTTGTAGCAGTCCAGTTCACTCAAGACTGAGTGCTTGCTATATTCACCTGCCAACAACACGGCACTGTAACAGTGATCATGCACAATATTGATGTATACATTTGTAATATTTGTTATATTCGTCTGTTTGGATAAACAGTTATAGGTATATGCTACTGATACTAACTACACTGAAACTAGTCTGCCGGGAATAGGCCAACGTTACAATGGCGGCAAATCCAAATCGGTATCGGGATGAGTTAGATGATTTCCTGGGAGAGGAGGAAAAGTGTGAGACCAACGATGAAGAAGACAAAGTGGTTCTTGGACGTATTTTGGGAATCGTTCCCAGCATTTCGTTCATCATGGGACTTATCATCGGTACTGGTATATTCCTTACACCGGCAGGGGTGTTACGAGGTACAAGTGGGTCCGTCGGTTTGAGTTTAATCGTATGGTTACTGTCTGCATTCATTTCAGCATGCGGTGCCATGTGTCTCACCGAACTGGCGGTTTATTTCAAACAGTCCGGAGGCGAGTATGTCTATCTCAAGAATGTGTACGGACCGGCCGTCGGTTTTATTCGAGTTTGGTACATGTTCGTCATCGGTGTGCCCTGTTCTTCTGCCATCCAAAGTATTGTGATTATCAATTACTTAATAACCCCGTTCCTGGAAGCATGTATCACCGAAGTACCAGCGATAGGCATCAAGTTGGCCGCAATTTGTGTTTACCGTAAGTTATGTTTTTGTTGATTAGTAATCATATTGAAATACATGGTGGCAATGTGTCGATAGTGAAAGAAAAATAATAATTGTAGTACATGACATGAAGCAAATATTGCACCATTTTACTATAGGGATCTGTAAAAAAAACGCCAAAGGGTACAGTTCCCCGTCCCAACCCAACATTGAAATACACATGACCTAGATATATTTCGATTACAAAATGAAATAAATAATTCCTGAATATTTCACTATGCGACCACTAGGACCATGTATGTTTTCACAAAAGAATATAACCTCCACTATGCATATTGATTAATATAGTATTAAAATAATTTCGATTTTAAGTGATGAAAAAATCACGAATTATATAATATTTTTTCCAAATTGTAAACCAGAAGTGGAGGAAATAGTTTTTAATCAAGTTTGGGACTCTAATTTCACTCAGTGTAAACCATGATAATCTTAGAGTAAAATAGTTTCGACAAAATTCCCCCGATACCTGGAAAGTGCCAGTTTCGGCGATCTAAATGGTAATAACTTAACCAAAATATGTTATACCATACGCACCAACCGTGGTGGCGCTGCAGAGCTTACATGTATGTAATGTGTAGAAGCTCACATGTGTGACTAAATGGCAAGTGCGCACACCGCTTTTGAACATATTCGTTATTAATTGCAAGACCCGGGAGCGAGAAGTCCAACACGATTCCATTATGGATAATTTAAATTTAAGGCCGTTTACTATTTATCGCAATTTATACTCCAAACGCCTTAATAGTGAAAGCGTGCTCAAAGGGGGTGGGGCGGTGGTCCACGTCCCCCACCTCGTTACCCGGCTGGGTAAGTTATACTAAGTCGGGCGGAATGAAGCAGTGGAGTGAAACACGTTTTGGTTACACGGCATAAAAATCGACGTAAAAATGTCACTTAATAATTTGTGGAAATTATTGCGAGAGAAAATATGATTTACTAGACCCCAACGAAAGCAAAATTTGTTACATAATCGTGTATTGGAATTAGTGACTTTTACAACAAAACAAAAAGATCAGCATATAGCCCCCTAACTTTGTTGGGGTATATGATATTCTGGGGAAATGAGTAATTTTGGGCCATTTTTTTATTTATTTGGTATGAAGCGCCGTAAATTTATTTTGCTATATAATTGTCCGGGGAAATGGAAGAGTTGACGGATAAATATGGTTTATTCGTCTCGCGAAGCCGTACAATTGGGTATATAAGAGTCGCGGGAATCTCAAAGTTGCTCTCCCAATCCCATCCACCCCACCACATCGTAATTCCTGCGGACGTGACTGCTTAATAGTAGACACACGTCAGTCTTGGAGTAAAACTGTGTTGATGATGGTATCGCTTGCGGTAGCTGTAGTGTCAAATACCGGAATCATTGTCCATGTTGCAATTATGACAAACGTAGAAAGTGGTCGAAGTCGTGGCTCACTACGCCTGGTACGCATTTGTATTTCCTCCACATTATATGGTATCACCCCTCCACCAATCTTAGCCTGACAGTCCGGCTTTCTCCAACCAATTGTATTACTAGAGGGCTAATCCTATATTGATAAACTAGCTGCTACCGGTCCCTATATTGGTACACCGGGTATGGTAGGTCACAGAGGACATAAAGGTTTAATTAATATCCATATATATTCGAATTAATGTGCATATATATTCCAATATATGTCTACATTAATTGGACTATACACGCCCATATATTTGTAAACAATACTGAATAGGGCCGCGTTTTTATATATAAATATTAATTTAATAAACATATATAATTGACTTAATGTGTACATGAATTCGGATTTATGAGATACATTCGAAGTTATATGCATATAAATTCGATTTAACATTCACATAAACTCGATTTAATGTGTACATATAATAAACCAATGACTGATCAGGAATATTATAGAGATAAAACTTTAGGGTATTTGCTCATCAGTCATTGGCTGATTTTATGTAGACATTAAATAGAATAGGCCTATATATGCACACATATTGCAATTTATATCTTCTTGCTCAGGCATTGGTTGATTATATGTACACATTAAATCTAATGTATATG
>JAODAI010289274.1:0-10008 GCA_027575025.1 Scotoplanes globosa | reverse complement strand
TATATATATGTGTGTGTGTGTATAATTATGTATATATATTATATATATATATATATATGATATATAGATATATAGATAGATAGATAATATATATATTGTAAAAGAAACTCAACTGTCCCGGCCATATAATATTTAATAAAGTTATACGAACTTTACTTCCAAATTCGATTTATGAAGACAGGACGGTTCCTCTCGAATTTGGAAGTAAAGTTCGTGACTTTCCATTTCGTCCTGAGACAAAGTTTATAACATTATGCAATAGTATATACCGGGACAGATGAGTTTCCTTTACAATACACATGTATACATATGTCTAGGACATTAAAAGGGAAAGTATTGTATGTGTCATCCAAGCATATATTTACTGGCTGGCTGGCCACCGTGGCTATGGCTAGCGTGCAACAACAACACATTCATGGGTTACGGAAATAAGTTAATGATAATGATCTCTGGGGTTAAGTGTGTGGAAAGGAGGAAATTAGAGGGTATCATGGGGTAATATGGGATAATGTGGTTGACTATAAGATTGGCGAGGGATGGATGGTTGGCTGGGCACGTGAAGCCTACCGATGGAGGAAGACTCCCGAAAATGGCAATGTCGCTTAAGAAAGTTGGTACATAGGCGGTAGGGGAAGACCTCGTTTGAGATGGAAGGACTGTCTGGGATTTTAGAAGGGCTGGTGGGGATGACGATCGGAGGGTCAGGGCTATGTATAGAGGGGTAGAGAGCTATGTCCAATGATGCGGCATTCAGTTAGTGCGGCATTCTTCCTCACCCCTTTCCAATGATCCAGGAGAGAGAGAGAGAGGGGGAGAGAGACCCATTTTTAAATCATAATACACATATATATGTGCAATTGCACCAATCTACTAGTACTATCGTGAAATATTATTGCCACACAGATACACTTTAAATGTCGTGCTATTAACAGCTAAGTTATATGCAATTCTTTACAAGACTAACATTATAGCTAAGCATACTATAAAAACATTTAGATACACTGAAAAAACATGGTGTCTAAGTTAACACCCGACGTTGTTAAATTTAACACCGCTTTGAAGTGCACATGTACATTTGCCCACACCAGCTGGTGTTAAATTAATACCGAGCTTCGTCCTAATGCTGAATTCAACACCAATCATGGTGTTAATTTAACACCATTTTGGAGTGTATATTTTCCCATACCAGCCCATTGAACTTAAATCAACACCAAATTCGGTAACACCATATTTAACATCACCGTTTTCAGTGTAATATTGCACTAATTATTATATGAACCGTAACTTAACTCGGCTATTCCCCCTAGGATTTCGGTCATGATATATCCAGATGAATTCAAAATTGCTGTACCGATAGAAAATTATGTTCTACACAACATGGTGAGAAAAATGTACGTCAACTTTTGTATAATATAATTAAAAACGTAACATTACAATTTCACATTAATTTCGTAAAATGTCCCAAATTGCCTCAAATCTAGTTTAAAATATAATGTAATTTCCTTATAGCATAGGATAAAGCTATGTGAAAGGCAAGTATGCTATTAGGAGTATGTTTCGGGACTGATATAGGCCTATATAAATGGAATTAATGTGATTGGGCTATGTTTGAGTATGCTATTCAAGCTTGGAATCCGTTCTTAGCCAAGGATATGATTATTCTAGAGCGTGTTCAAAGAAGGGCCACTAAAATAGTTGGTTCACTTAGTTAGCTATCGTATTAACAACGATTAACTATTATTGGGCTTACAACTTTGGAACTTCGTCGGGTTCGTGGTGATCTTATTCAGGTGTTGAAAATTGTTCATGGTATTAATAAGTTGAAGTTCGATGATTTCTTTACGATGTCTGATTACTCTACTACGAGAGGTCATAGTCTTAACTTATGTAAGGAATATTCCAGATTATATGTTAGAAAGTTTTCCTTCTCCCAGAGAGTTGTTGATGAGTGGAATAGCTTGCCGGAGACGTTGATGCCTTTAAGAATGATCTTGATAAGTATTTTTTACTGTGGTCGGATTTAGATTGTCCACTGGTTGATGGAGATTCAGGATCATAGTATGTGGACATTGTCCTTACTGATCCTTTCTTGCTTAACTTAACTTAACTTAACTTCAAATATTGTACCAGAAGGTCTATAAAAAATAAAGAGAGTAATTAACACCAAAATAAGTGACATGTTCCATACTGCTTATCAACTGTTAAATTTGAAAGATATGTTATAAAGACAAATAGTTATTGATTGTCAAAGGGTAACACCAAGTTGCAAATAATGTTTCTTGATATTATAGAGCAGAAAATTATCTCCAAAATACTTAAAACTAGAGTCAAATCCAACATTCTGTTCTCAATATATTAGGGTTTGAATTTTGCAATTACAAAACGCCATAACGTCTTTACCAATATTAAAGTGACGTCACATCATCACATCGGGCCAACTAAGTACAGATTCAACCTAGTATATGGATTGTTATTACGTTTTCACAAAAAGTTAATGTCCGACAATTTTCAAACTTGGTATGAAGGTTGACCCAATGCATACAGTATTATTGTTAATTTTCGTGAAGGTCATAGGTCATCTAAGGTCAAACACAGTAACTATGTGTTCAGTGTCTGAACTCAAATGACCTTATGATATCCACCAAAATTAACACTTTAGTTGGCCCGACCATACATCACTTTAGTCTTGATAAAGACGTTATTTAGCCAAATGGTGTTTTGTAATTGCCAAATGCAAACCTTAATATATTGTGAACGGAATGTCGGATGTGACTCTATAATATCAACTAACATTATTTACAAACTTGGTGTACCCTTTAAAGATGCCCAGTGCCGGTACCACGTGACCCGTTTGTTTATCAACAAATTGCGGACCGTTTTTTTATTTTAGATATATGTTGTGATCGATATACTTTGCATACATGCATTACGTATACGGGTATAGTATGCGTACGGTATTCCTTATATAGTATGCTATCACTGTAGGCCTATACGACGGGGCATGCGACACAGTAAAATGCAGTATCATGTCATGGTACATACTGTATGTGTACACACAGTATACTATACCACGTGTGATGTGTGCGTGTAGTCGAGATTGGAAGGAATCGATAAAGACTATTTTTAGTGTGATCAGATAATATAATAAGTCATTCAAAGATAGGACTAAATCTAGTATTCTGCTTACCCCAAAATATGTGGTTGAGTTGAAATATCCATTTATACCAAATGCATAATATATATATAAAAATGCGCTTTCGAAAATCGGCAAATAGAATGTTCTAAAATTATATTTTTTCAACATTTGTTGTATTTGCATTTTCAAATATTTAGAAAGCAGCGGCGTATATACGTGGGTGTACCCACATGGAAGCTTGTCGCCACCACAGTCCCCGCACACCCCCACTAGGATTTTGAGCATCGAAAAGTAAAATAGTACGCAATATTACAAAAAAACATCCTACATCCATCATTCAGGGAGACTACACGACGACGGTGCATTTGAAATGAATGAATTTTATGATGGTTTCAAATAAAATAGTGACATTGAATCGAGTCAAAGGAAACCAGATGCCGAACCTGTAGCCCAATACAAAACAAAACATCAAAGCTTCTCTAATGTAGCGCATTAGAGAAGCTTTAGCATTATACGTACCTGAACTTATCGTCTCATAATAGCTGTGACCTGTTCACATGAACGAACTGGAAGCATTATGTCACACATCCTCTTTTGGCGTCGTTTCTATACAATTGAGTCAAGTAGGCCTACTATTATACTTCCACTATTTTTTTCTTCATAATTATTTTCCAGGAACACTTTGAAAAGGAACAATTTGATGTTTACCCTGATAGTGGCAAACCAAAGTTGCGGGTGGGAGCTATCCCTACAATTTTCCGACACAGACCAGTTCCCACAAGACGAAATGTGCCAAGAAGAATTGTTGATGTTGAAGAACAGAAGAGTACTGTGTTCCTGTTCCATGACCACACCTATACGTTAGGATTTCATGAAGTACAACATATTTGTGACAGAGCAGGTGAGTTTACAATAATTTATCATGGTACAATATGACAGTCATATCATAGTGTCCCTTTGGATTACTATAGTGTCCTTTACCATTTTATGAATTGATAAACAAATTAGTAAAATATTCGTCCATGAGTAACGCAAAAAGGGCATACAAACTGTCTTTTCATTAATCGTAGTAAATATTTTTAGAAAAAAATAATCCTCTGGATCACACGAAAATTACACTTTTCCAGATAATATGAATGCCCTTTTCAGTTTTTATTTTCAGATTCAAGACCAAATTGTGTTAAAAAAAGTCAATTTTATCTCAACGTACTATTTTTTTCTTATTTTTATTGCAGTTCACACCAGCGAAGTATCGGTACATACTGACATACAACATGATGAATCTGAAACCAGGGACAACACGTTTCAAGTACCGGAGTCAACATGTTCTAAGAAGCCCAATGTAAAAGTCAATAAAGCCAATGAATCCCTAAACTTCCGTCTATTCCATGCTCAACAAGTTTTGCGAAAGGTAAGAAGAGATAGAGGTGCTATAGCTAAAAGTAAAATCAGGCAAGAAGTTTCGTTTGGAAAAGTTTTCAATCGTGATCAGCTTAATGCCCTAGGGCGAAAGAAGACGAGAGGCTGCCAATGGAGTAATCCCACAATTAAAAAAGCGCTTCAGCTTAGATTTGCTTGTGGAACAACGGGTATGAATTACTCATCAAGCAACATCAGCCACTACCATCACTACGTACACTAAGAAGGAAGCTGGAAAGTGTACCATTTGAAGCCGGGTGCTACATGAAGTGTTTGAGAAACTGTCAATAAAGGTTAGTGCTATGAAGGATCAAGAGAAGGAATGTTGTCTCACATTAGATGAAATGTCAATAACATCTAGTGTCGAGTATGACAACAGTACAGGTAAAATCCTAGGCAATGTCACACTACCAGGCCATGAAGGGATTGCGTCACACGGTCTTGTATTCATGTTAAGTGGCATCACAACACGATGGAAACAAGTGGTTGCTTACCACTACACTGGAACCTCTTACAACGGAGAAACCGTCCGACCGATCATAACGGGAATCATCCATAAAGCCCATGATATTGGATTGCATGTTGTTTCAGTGACTAGTGACATGGGAGCTATGAACAGAGCAATGTGGAGAAGTTTTGGAGTTATTTGTGGAAAGGACTGTAAAATTGTCAACAAAATTAAACATCCCTGTCAATCAGAGCGGTTCTTATACTTCCTGGCCGATGTTCCACATGTATTGAAGAATGTAAAGTCTGCACTAGTCAATGGTCAGGAAATCCTGCTTCCAACTGAGGTGATAGAAGCTAATAACTTGACAACTTGCACAGTGAGTGCAAAACCACTGCGAGAACTGCTAAAATTTCAAGAAAAAAAAGATCTGAAGCTCGCTCCTAAAATAACAGAGGCTATATTGGCACCATCGCACTTCGAGAAGATGAAAGTTTCACATGCACTTAATTTTTTCAGCAATACCAACGCGTCAGCTTTACGTTTTTTGGTCGAGAGGGAGGATTATTCATCTGATATGCTGACAACAGCTTGGTTCCTAGATATCTGTAGAAGGTGGTTTAATTTAATGTCTAGTCATCACCCCGTAATGGCCCTCAGCAAAGTTCATCTAACACAATATCAATCAGCGATCCAGTTCCTATCCGACGTGATAAAGTTATTCAAGACCATTAAAATCGGAAGCAAAGGTGCTTGGAAGCCAGTCCAGACAGGAGTCATACTGTCAACCCGGTCAATTCTGGAACTCCAGGAAGAAATTCTTGCGAGAGATCACAAATTTCTACTGACTTCACTTCACCAGATTCACTCAAGATTGCCTGGAGAATCTGTTCAGCAGTGTTAGGCTGAAGAATCAAGTTCCCTCACCTCTCGAGTTCAAGTATGCACTGCGGATCATAACAGTCTCCCAGTTCTTGAAAACCAACCAGTCTGGAAACTACCAGGATGATGACGATGAGTTCATTGCCGATTTCAATGTACGTCCTCTGCCACACAGTCAAGATAGCAATGACATCCCCGACATTGACTTAACCCACAGATGTCCATCTATTGAGCTTAAATCAGACGAGAAGAACAGTCTGCATTATCTCGCCGGGTATTGCATCACACGGCTAGAAAGAAATGACAAACACTGTCCTGTCTGCATAGAGAGCGTGAAATCAGTGACTCCATCATCAGCGCTGTCTGCGACACTAACAAAGCTAAAAGACTACACCAACAGCAGTTTAGCTCATCCAACAGAACAAGCATTTCAGTATCTACTGGCCGCAGAAATGATCTTCAGAAAGTACAGCAGTGATGAAATTATGGCAATGGTAAACGCAAAAAAATACCGGACATCTGCTGTGGATTCACAGACTACATCTTATTTATTTCCAGAGTGTCACAACTGTAAAGTTTGAAGCCATGATTCCTCGATAATAATGACAAAGACTAAAGAACACTCGATTATATTTACTGAAACTTTAATACGTCTTAACAAACATGACGCTGAGATATTAACTGTGTAAACCTGTTCCGCGAATATATCTGTTCCATATTAAAGGGGGGTGAACAGTTAAACTACTGCGTGAGGTGACTAACTAATCTTAACACCTGTCATGGTGCATTACATAATTGTTGGATTGTTGTCTTTCATATCCTAGGGAAAAACAAGATAAATCCAGACTGGGTAGCTTCATGTTCAGCACGTGGATTTGAAAGTGAGCAGCACATGTCTATATCGGTACCTTACCCACCACACTACTGTACATGTCTTAATAAGTGCATAGCGCCACCACTTACTGTCTAAAATCAGACAGGTGAATATTCCACAGGGGCCTTGACCAAGAAGACCACACATCAATCCATATCAATCTGATGATATGCTAATCATAATCTGACATAGAGACCTGTGGAAAGATCTCACCTTTGTCAAATTGCCAATTTTAGTAACTTATGAACCTCAAATTTTGTTGTTCGTGATTTGGAAGCTTCATTAAAGTTAATTGCACTCTGTCATGGTAAATTATAACATTGTCAGATTTTTGTCTTTGATGTTTTATACCACAGGGCAAGCAAGATAAATCCAGACTGGGTAGCTTTACGTTCATCCCATGGGTTTGAGAGTGAGCAGCATAAACTATTCATGAGATACACAGGTATGACATTGGTAAACTATTTATTAAGCATCATGTTATGCATCAATTTATGTGTTACAATTATTATGTATTACAAAGAGTGATTTTCGTACTGTTCCTTGCTTAATGGTTGCATGTATGTTGCTGGTACAATGCATTTGTCAAATTACCACTGTTGTGAACGAGGCCAGGTGCAATTGAGTCCCGCACCAAAAAATTGAGTCTCTGGATTTAAAATAGCTACCGTTTTCCCGAAAATAAATATTTATTTTCAATTGAAAATATTGACTTACTCAATCAAATTCAAATCAAATTTGATCAATGATCTGCTCCCAATATATTATCATTACACATTTTCCGAAGAAATTCAGGAATATTTTTCCATGAAATTGGCAAAATCAATGTTAAATTTTCGCCGAGCATACTTACACAATTGCATTCTCGATCATGTTTAACATATTGTAGAGGCTAGGCTAGGCCTATTCCATCGAATAGCACTATGATGTTGCAGGCATAGGCACACCCCACGGTCAACATGCCATTAATAATATATGATACAGTTCACAATAAAATGTGCATGCAATGTATTGTATTAACTGATGCCTAATAATACTGTAGTAATGTGTGTATGCAGTCTAAGTGTCCAGGGACTTCCCAATCAATCCTGTACTATATGTTTACTGGTACCGGTCGTATGCTCCTATCCTGGATGTACCTACACAGTGTTGTGTTTTTATTATGTGCATTTATTTGTGTCTTCGATTCAACCTGTTATTGGCACTATCGCCGCGGGAGCCAGCACTGTTGACACGGCGTCCGTATACATGTGTGTACACTGGCAACGGCATAACTGCCGGATAGCATTGCCGGGTCAGTAGAAAACTTTAATACAGTTTTGAGTTTGGACAGTTTCATTTGTGTATAATCACATATAATAATTTTCGGGAAAACGGGTACGCGGAGGTTTTTCAAAACGGGTACCCGGGAGTGGAAATATCCGTTTGTCACAACCTGACTTACTGTAGTACAGTATATGAACCTGTGCATTTTAACAGGTGTTATTTGGGGAAGTTACATATTATTTTAACAACCATTTTACAACTTCCAATTATTAAACTTCAGTGTCCACTAGCTGTACCATAGGATGTATTAATTGGTCAAATGGCATTTGCATTTGCTAGTACCAGAGCATTACTGGGCAAAACTCTTGTATGGCTTTGATCGTGGTACAATTAGGCATTGAGTTACAGTAACTCCTGTGCATAATAAAGTTGTAATTAACACAATATGTAAACTAGATGTAAGATGTGTATGTAACAAAGTTGCTTATTCCTTGTGTGATGCTTACATGTTGCTTGTATCAATACGCACAAATTGCAGCATGAACATTTGTCAAACACCTATTGGTCCCATTTAGTATAGGAACTCTTTAAATTATGAGATGGTATTGAGGTTAATGACACTCAAATTTGTTCTGAATTTGAGTGTTACATCTAGTGTCTCACCGATTTGCTCAGTTGACAGAGCGTCAGACTTGTGATAGCAAGGCTGGGAATTGGAATACGGCATGATAATGATTATATTCCAGTGGCCCTAAGTGTTATAAAAGGTTGGTGGCTCTCTGTATTCAACAAAGGCTCAGGAAACCTAATCAATCAATAAAACGATGGGGTGAACACTTGTTTACCTGCCTATGAATAACGTTATAAATAAATTTGCCCAGGTTGGTAAAGGTATACAGTAGGTACAACGCAATGTGATGGATTGTGGCTGACAAGGTTTTATGTCACGTTGAGATAAGTTAGTGTAAAAAACGTGACCATGAGCTTTATTTAGATACCTAAATCAACAATACCTTAATTGTCCAAGAGTCCTGAATATTTTGAATGATTTGGCCCTATTCCATTACACACATCTAGTTTGGAGGAAAACCTCTCGTACGTCAAAAAAAGAATGCCGACATAACACTCAATCTGCTCTGGTGCATTACATTGTTTTATCGACGGATCGGTGGTTCTTGCTGGAATATTTTAATCTCTTATCACACCGATGCCAAGATATCTAGTCATACAGTGTCTGTCCACCCAAAAAACAAAAATATTTAGTTATTTGGGACTCCCAGAATTTCCATTCCTTACGTAAATCCAAACTGGGTTCCAGATTTAGTTTGGTGCTATTACGTGCACATTTGGGATTTTTTTCAATCGTAGAATACTGGGCCCGTTTTATTTTATTTCACAAGATATAAACAATGCTCAAATTTGGAATTCTTTGCAATTGTAGAATACCGTACATAGGGCTGGGGCCCGTTTTATTTTATATCACAATGTCGGTGTACAGCTACAATTTGGGTCAGCGTGATACACGTTTACTGTTTTGTTTGGAAACTAACATATTTTTTTTCCATTCCTCACGGACAGTGATATTCATTGATGTGATTCTCTACCTGCCGGCAGCCATCTGTTTCTTCATCTGGACGGCGAGGAACAAAGGAACCTCGGAGAGGTTATTCTTGACCGCTCTCATGCTGTTCTACCCCGGCCTGATTCTGATTGACCACGGCCACTTCCAGTATCCTTTTATCTGTTTGGCTGGTTAGTGTAGTGCACACAGTGTCATACTGTAGCTATTATTGGAAGTGTATGGGTTTGATTTCCGGGTGATGATCAGTGATTGATTAACTATACTCCAGACCTTCATGAATCTAATGTCTCTATAAAAAATGTTAGCTCGGTGAATGAATCAGAATTGTAAACGGAAGGGTGTCTGGAATATGTCAGCTCTATATTCGTGTAAAAGGAAGGACAGATGAAACAATTATCTTT
>JAODAI010289163.1:0-10009 GCA_027575025.1 Scotoplanes globosa | reverse complement strand
CTGTGGAATGCTCTACCCCACTCCATTAAGATATCTTCTTCTCTTTCCCAGTTTAAGTCTAAGCTTTTAAAAGACCCCTTTTTAAAATTTTGCTTTCTCTTAGGTCTTTTTTTGTACAGCGCTATTGAATACTTTGTAGATTTTAGCGCTTTATGAATTTATATATTATTATTATTATATATATTATTGAATATAACTAATACCTACAGAAACATATATTTCAGTACTTCAATGCCAACATGTATAATTTTGAATATAGGTTGGAGGCCATCATAATTTATATGTTAATTCCTAACGAATCATGACAAGTCTATTCTTTAGAACAAAATTCAACATTGAATTTCAATATAATGTATGACATGACCACCAATACGTCACAGAAAAACCTGTTTATACCCACTACTCAGAAATTGATTGTAAAAAAAACAGTCCGGACAGGTCATATATAACACAGCGTTTTTGATGTACACGTATGGACTACTATGTCGGGCAAAGTCAGAGGTCGCAAACACTGAAAACGTGAAGTGCTTAGCGGGTGTCTAGGCGTCCTCTCCCAGAATTTTTTGAGAAATGACGTGCTTGAACGCAAAATCATGGCACCTGAAAAACGAAACATATGGATACCTACAGAAACATATAATTTTCATGGATAGAGATCCACGTAATTATACCTTTGCAATAATAAACGGGACGAGCGGGTAACGAATGACTTTATGTCGGAACTCAATACGATACAACGTTGCTCGTCGAGCGAACCACAATGAAATATTACAAAACTGATCGGAACATTGCTAGTATATGTGGTTTGGCGGAACTCATAGCGTACACACTCCCCGCACATTTCCCAGCCTACGTCCATCCTATTTCCTGTATGCTGTTAAAATTCTTATAATGGGTCATGATCAGCGGCGTAGCGAGGGGGGGAGGGCATTTGAAAAAAATAAAAAGGAGAGAAAAGATGGGAAAAAGGGGGAAACAAGGGAAATTTGTGAACACAAACTTGCCGTGAAATTGAATAAAATGTTGCACCAGGTTGCATGTGAGGGTATTCAGATGTCCCAAAATGTTATATACGCTCCGCGACAACCAAGGTGGCACTCTGCTTAGATGGTGTCTCAGACAGATGAGCAGAATAGACAAATCAGTAACATGCATGTCCCCCCCCCCCATCAACGAATTCCTGGCTACGGCGCTGGTCATGAGTTATTTGAAGAGCTACAAAATACACTGGGGTAAAAACCTTGGGTTCGTTGTGGTAACAGTTTTGTTAATCATGTTAGCTAAGAGGGCTCTGGTCTTCTATCAGATGAGAACATAAAATGGCGGTCACTGGTAGGACTACAGTACTTCCCTAAATATTGTTATCCTAGTCTGGCCATCTGTTTGTAGAGAGGTAGGGAGTTATCCCGGATGGTCATTCTCTTTTTAAATCGTAAAACTGCAATCCCTGATGGCTGTCTGGGGGGTAATTGTCTGGGGGGGGGTAATTGCCCTGGTACGCTGCTGGCACTAATTATATACGCTGCTGGCACTAATTATATAGCCTGCCTGCTGTTAGGAAATTATCTCTTTCTATATTTCTGTTTGTCCATTGCCGACATTTATTTTACTATTTGCACTCCTTTCCTTCTGTCACAGTGAATCCCGCAGTATTACTGCCAGTTTAACAGCCAATGGGGAGCCAGAGGTTAGCCCGTCAGGCGGTGCTGCCGCAACGTTTGCCGGTCTGGAAGATTCCAAGTGGCGGAAGAAGGGTCTGGTTCTGCACGAACTTGCTGTAGCGTTTGAGGAAAGTGAGGAGCGCAAGAGAGTTCTACAGGAGGCCAATAAGGTATGTATAAATATATTTGTATAGTTCTTTTTCTGTTGAAGCTCCCAAACTTTGAAGAAAAACTTCAATCACCATAACATCAGGATTGCTTCAAATATTACAGTGGTACAAGGAGATGACTAATGTGGCACAATGACGTCAGACCACCCCCTTCCCCTGTAAGCCGGGACACCGAATAGTGGTTCCGCGTCTGCGTTGGTTTGTTCGAGACCACCGGAGGTCGGGGTCAAAGACTTTAAGAATGGTACATACATCCTTCTCGCTTGATGTTAAGCGTAAGAGATTGGAGCATGGTCAACAATTCAGTGATCCTCGCCTAAGAAAAAATTCTGAGGACGGCGCTATATTAAATCGGAAGGTTAGAAATTAGCCATTATAAAACACAATCTACAATGTTTGAATCTAAGCGCCATTGAACATTATTTTGGGCACAATATAAGTAAGTTCTAGTTTTGTTTAATTATATAATAATATTGATATATTAATAGCATAACAGTAAATAAATAAATAGGGGCCTATTTAATTCAGTTGATTCCAAATTGAAATTCCGGCTGTGATATGGCTATCCATGAATGAATGTTCTTCCACACCAGCTATTTCACAACAACTATTCTTTTGGTATTCCTCAAGGATCTGTACTGGGCCCAGTTATTTTTCTATGTACACAAGCCCACTGTGAAAACATATTCAGAAATATAATCTTCAATATCATTGATGAAATATGTCTTTGGATGTCGCATATAACTTTCTTAAATTAAATGACGATAAGTCTGAATTTATTATATTCGGTTCTAACTATAACCGTAACAGGGTCCCAATTATTCACATTCTTATTGGCATGTCTAATATAGCGGTTGCATCCAAGGTTCGCAACCAGGGTGCTATATTTGATGCAGATATGTCATTCGGTGACTACATCTCATCGATATGTAGTGCATCTTCATACCATCTGCGCAACATTGGACTCATCAGAAAATATCTCGCCCAAGACGCAACCAAAGAACTTGTACATGCGTATGACAATTCCAGCCTTGTATGGCAGGTACCAAGTAACCAAATTTTTCATCTATCTCGTCTTCAACACACCGCCGCACATCGCTGCAAGATAATCACTAAGACACAACCCAGAGAACATATAACTCTTGTAACTTCCTGTTACTCAACGTATTATTTTCAAGATCCTTACGTATGCATACCGGTCACATACAGGGTTATCACTTATCACCATATCATACTGTCAACTATATACACCAGCTGCAGCTCGACAACTTTGCTCCCAGAACAAAAGTCTACTTTCAATCAGGAAAATAATGAGATCGTATGGCAAGCGGTCTTTTTCCTCTGCTGCACCTGTTCTCTGGAATGACTTTCCTTAGCATATATTAAGATTTTACCTAATTAATGTAGGCCTATTATCCTTCAAATGGGCCCTAAAAACACATTTAATGATAAATATTTAATTTCTTTTCGTTGTACTGTTTTGTCGCTGCGCCTTGAGCGTCTTTTTGACGGATACAGGCGCATTATAAATGTTCATTATTATTTAGTATTATTATTAGCACATTTATGGAAGATTCATTTAAGCAATATTAAAACCATATGAAACATCAATTATATACTTCTTAGACTCCCTATCGTGAAAACGAATAGCACTGCCCATAAGCAAAGTCCCATAAACAAAGTCCCTTTATATACAGTACATCCCTATGTAGCTCGTTGAAGGGGGTCGCAATACTTGTAACCATTCAATCAATCTTTTCTCTTGTGTACATATCGTTCTTAAGGTTGTCTTGGACGGGGAAGACTTCTGCAAGGAGGACTTTGTTGATTTATTGATGGCTTATTTCCAAGACGGCGTCATCACCACCCATCGGATTCTGGTGCTCTTTGTTTTCTGCACCGACGTCTTCATCCTCGCCGTCAAGAACTGCGCCAGACCAATTTTCAGCAAGTTCCTGCAGTGGGCGATGGACTTCATTATCAACAACGTGTGTACCTGGGTGGCGGAGAACGGGGGATGGGTACGTCAATAATTTACTTTGTCATAATTTGCGATAACAAAAACAAACAGGTTGACACTCAGCTTTTGCTATGTTCGGTAATCATATAGATTACTGTTAGCAGATCTGTGATAAATAACAGACTCGATGGGGGCCCATTAGGCCCATTGGTGACTTGCCAGGCCTCCTTCCGAAATGTCTGTCCCATGTTTGCACATGTTCCCAAATACCCATGGGTGACGGTGAGCAGTCAGATTAGAGTGTCTTGCTCAAGAACACGTGCCCAGATAACCAGCAGCGGAGCTGGGAATCGACCCGGGACCTCACGATTCCGAACCTCAAGCCATACATAAAAAAAAAAATCTTATTTATTCCATGTTTTTAAAAAAATACTCACTATCATAACAACACAATAAAATACTACATTGTAACAATACATGATGTCTGTGTGTAGCATAATTTAAACATCCATCTTTCAATGTTAGGTCATTATATTGATGCTCTGTCCACTGTATTACTGGTCATTACTAATGATGAAAATCTCATAACTTCAACTCGTGTTGATGGTTTCAGTGTTTCCGATCACAACACGGTCGTAGCGGGAATTGTCTCTTCCCAATCCCTGTAGACTCAAGAAAGACATTTCTTATCGCTGTGTATCTACAATATGAACTGTTGTGTTGTTAAAAGACATAGAAAGTATCCCCGAATTCACCAACCCACTTCCCGATATTTGTGCGTCTGTTGGGATATATGATTCCAACTTGGTGGTCTCTTAGGCAAACACGCACCCTTAGAAAGGCGCTCAGTCACCATTAGAACCGACTGTAAGTGATACACACCTGAGATCACGGTTGCTAAGCAGAAGAGACTCCTTGTAGAAAAGCAATGGCGCAAATACAAACTTGAAATCCATCGTCAAATTTTCCAGGATCGTTGTAAATACACCAATAGCCTAATTCGCAAGGATAAATGTAACTATCACAGACTTGATCGAGAAGAACTCCCACGATAAAAAATCACTTTTAACATAGTGTCTTCCCTGTCCTGTGTTCCTAACGCCCAACTGTTACCTCTACATACATGTGACCTAGAATTAAGTGAACGGTTCTGTAATTATTTTACAGCTAAGATCACTACTATCTGATCTGGGCTTGATGCCAATGATGTCGCTTCTGACTTCAGTGGTATTGAGATAACTTCTCTTCTCCGGTATATTTCAATTTCTTTCAACCAATTTCTCACAAGGACACCCTGAAGATCATGAAAGATGCCCCATCTAAGTCCTGTTCCGTAGACCCCTCCCAACCTCTCTCATCAAGATGTGTATTAATAAACTTCTTGTCGTTATTACCATAATCGTGAACTTATATCTAGAATCTGGCTTCATCCCTATACCACTAAAGTCGGCCATCATTACCCCATCTTGAAGAAGTATACCCTTGACCCAGAGATGATGAATAAATTTTGACCTATTTCCAGTTTGCCATTCATTTCAAAGGTGATTGAAAAGGTTGTTTCATCTCAACTTATTAACTTTCTGGATAAGTCTCACTTCTCTGGACTCTGGTGAAACTGTTATTCTTGTTCTTCTGAACTTATCCGCAGCCTTCGATATCATCTACCACGGTATCCTACTACAGCGTCTATCTAACATCGGTGCCGGTGGTTGTGTCCTGAGGTGGCACAGTCCTATCTTACTGATCGATTCCAATCCGTTTCTATCAACGGTAAAATTTCTGCCGCTCAACGTTTACACCATGGAGTCCCACAGGGTTCTTTCTGTATTAGGTCCCTTACTTTTCTCCATCTACATACCTGTATATCTGATTGGTCAACTCATCCACCCCCCAAATCTAAAATTCCACCAATATGCCGATGATAACCAACTTTACGTATCTTTTAACAAAGTCCAATGATGCTGTTTCTTCAATTCAGGAATGTGTCAATGATATTGAGCAATGGATGACACAAAATAAACTAAAACTGAACGACTCATAAGACCGAAGTTCTTGTTATCCATTCTATATTTGATCACTCCGCCACTCCTCTTTCTGAACTGAATATCTGCTTCAGTGCCATCGCTCCAGCACAATCCGCTAGGAACATTTGGTTATATTTTGACTTGTCGTTCTATTTATTTATTTCTCTGGCAAATTGGGAGGATTAGACTGTTTCTATCTATTCAATTTGGTTCTATAATAGAGTCCTCCTTTAACTTGTTTTCCTCATATCTCCTTTTCCTTAGCATGTGCCGCACTACCTTGACACATAGGAGTAAGTCCTGAATGGCACTATAGTTACCTTTTAACACTACCTTGACACATGGAAGTAAGTCCTGAATGGCACTATAGTTACCTTGACACATACGAGTAAGTCCTGAATGGCACTAACTTTACCTTTTAACACTACCTTGACACATAATAGTAAGTCCTGAATGGCACTATAGTTACCTTTTAACACTACCTTGACACATAAGAGTAAGTCCTGAATGGCACTATAGTTACCTTGACACTGTATAGGAGTAAGTCCTGAATGGCACTATAGCTAATACCTTTTAATATTTACAAAAACAGGGGTGGTGCAGCCTTGATATTGAGCGCCAGAGATTCGGAACACGGGCAACAGTTTTCGCTAAAAAGCGAAACTATTAAAATGAGCTACAAAATATATAATCAACGACTTTAAATGTGACCCATTCGGACAAAATCAGTCGGAAGTCGCTAATATATATATTGAGTTACAAGTGAAAATATGTATACATACGTTTGTAAACACGTTTAACCGTGGACATTGACCTTATAGTGTACATTGGAACCGTGGACACCCCGTCAAACGAGGATGTCCTCGTTTGTCCTACCTATCATATGCCACCATGATCTTAGATGCCTTTAAACGCATATAAGCGAATTTCAAGACGTGGACCTATGTGGAGGTGTATCAGAGGTCCACGGTTGGTGGGCTTTTTTTTCTATTTTGTGTATCACATGTCAACGCTTAGCGGTATAAATTCACATCCACCGGTCCACGGGTTGATGGTCTGACACGGAAACGAAATTTGAACCCACGAGGTCCACGATTGATGGTCTTTACTTGTAAGTCTGTGTGTACGCGTACATTATCGTCTGTGTTAATACGCAACATAATGCAAGTTACAATTTATAAACCCATTTGGGGTGAAATATCACATCCTCTCAACTGGTGGTGACTTTGAAACATTTTTAAGCTGAATATTAAACATGATATTCATACATGGTATAGCACAATGTAAAATGTAGTTGTGTGTACTATAGTGTGTTTGAATTTCACGTTATTTCACTTTTGTTTTTACAGACTTCCTACTCATTTTGTCCAGAGGTCGTATATTTTCTGATTATTTGTCAGTAGTCTGATTGTTTACTTTATTTTCTTTTGCTCGACACAGGAGGTGGTCCTGACCTCTTCTCGGACGTATCTCACCGTAATCCTGTCAATCGCTGCCACCGGGATCCTTATCTACGTCGGATATAAACTGCTCAAGAGCGTTGGCCGTTCCTTGTCCAAAGACTGACATAATTATTTGATTATCGTCCTCCAGATTGACATAATCTTTCTCGACGTCGGACCTGTAATCGTAAAGCTACGTGCTCTATTTCGTGGTGAAGTCCTGCGGTATCGCCGGCAGACGAGATTTGGAGCACGATGACCAATCTGGACGTGAGTGCAACAATGACAACCGGCTATGAAGGCTGCCGGCTTAAGATTGTTGAAACGAGCCGTTAGACACGCTATAAGACGAGTCAACCGTGCAGAGAGCTGGAGTGAAATATCATCTACCATTTTAAGCACTTCCAACAATCGTCACCTTTTAAGGTAATGTTTGAGGAAACTCAAACATCCAGTGCTTTGTCAGCTTTGACAAAGTGGCCCAACAGGCAGTCATTCTCAAGGTATCATACGTTCTGTACCGTCAATGTGAACCTAGCAATGGCCAGTGGTTGACTCTAGAAACTAGAGACTTTGCTGCATCAATGTTACCATCAGTCAGGGATGGCGCCAGAAGTGGGGAACCCCCCTCTCCCCCATCGCAGATATTTGTCACCCCCCTTCCCATCCTGTAATATTATTGAGATTTGTGTAAAGAAGGCCTTGACAATATCAGGTGATTGTATATCCTCCACCCCCATCAGGACAGGCCACCTCCTCTGTTGCAGAATATGGTGCCACCCCTGTCTTTGGTATACATTCATATTATAAAGTGTTTCAAAGCAGTGAACAACACTTTAGGGATGAATCCCTTTTCTGTAGCTTAATGTGCCTTTCTTTCAAAGACAGATAAAGAAGTACTAATGTATAATTAAGAGACCTAGAGTTGAGAAACGAAAAGTTGAGTTGTCCCAACTGTAGAGGAGTGTTTGCTTGCCAATAGAAATGAATTAATTAATTTAGCTTCGTTTTAGGTTCAATTTCTTTTGCAAGATTTGTAAATTGGAATTATAAAGGCAGACTTTCTGAAACTCACACATTTGTGATAGTTGCAAAGTGACAAATTCAAGACAACCCGCAATATGTTTGTTTTATTTGCATGACATACACTACTTAGTAAGCTTTATCTGCCCAGTTAGCTCAATGAGCGCTGGACGTGTGATCACAAGGTCAGAGGTTCCAATGTGGCATGATAATGATTACATTCCTGTGGCTCTTACTGGTAGGCCTGTATCAAATGCTTTGGTGGCTCGTATAGGCACTGCGTTGAAAAGGGCCAGGAAATATAATCAATCATTAAAATGAGTTCAGTTCCTCCGGGTGACCAGAAGGAAATGAGATGAATGACGGTAAATCTAATTATATATAGGGTCAGTTTGGTCAGCAAATAATCTGTATAGAATTTACAGATAATTTCCTTTTAACATTGCATATGTATGTGTGTTCATTACGTTTGTCATAATTTATTTCACAATAATTTTGATAGAAAATATACAAATAGTGTACAAAGCATAGTACAAAGTATAGTACAGTCAATACTTACTGCAGCTGTTGCATCAATAGATATACATCATCAACTATAATTAAAAGCCTATGTAACAGGGCTCAAAATAACTGGAGGTCATCTTTAATTTACTGTCATAATTTCTTGCAGGGTATTTAAGGTCATTTTGCCTTGATGCCCTGCTATATTAACTCATTGGTGCAGTATCATGTATACTGTAGGTACATTGGCCTCATGGTACCTTTGTATTTTTGACGTGGCACCCTGGCAAATTTCTGCCAACTGAAGGCCATTTTATCATTTTGGCCTTTCCATTTTCATTTTGAACCCTGTTATAGTATAATATTATTAGAATAACAGAATCTGGAAGATACTAATTGTCAATATCCAAAAAATAATTGAGTCGGTCCCCTTTCAGTATTATATGGATTACATCAGTATATATATAAGCCACATTCCCTTTTATATGTCTGTTCATCATGTACAATATTCAATTTCGATAGAAAATATACAAATTGTATATATTCATTATATTGATGATAAAAGTATAAATGTTGTATCAATAGATATACTGAACTGGCTCAGCGGTAGAGTGCTCGACTTGCAATCCATGAGTCCCTGGTTTCAATCCCACCAGGTTTGTTTCAGGTTCTTAGAAAAAAATGTGGATTGTGATTGTTCCTTCAATTGTGGCTTACAAATCGTCACCTCTCCGCCAGCCTTTGGGAAAATAGCCACCGACTGATGTGCACTCTCGTCCATCGGATGGGAATATTAAATGGCGGTCCCGGGATAGAATCACTCATACCTACCTTGACATATTTGGTCAATCACCCTAGATGACCATCCATGATCACATCTGATACCGTAGTGCATCCTGAACGCTATGCTCAATTTATGAGTCCAGTTCAGTATTCTGCCGAAACAGAAGAAATACATGTAACTACTCAGTTCTGGTCGCTTGTCAAAAATAGTATGTCAAAAGCCCGTTGACCATCCACGATCACATCTGTACCGTAGTGTATCTTGAACGCTACGCTCCAGTTAGGAGTCCAGTTAGGAGTCCAGTTCAGTATTAAGCAGAAACCATCCATGATCACATCTGTACCGTAGTGTATCTTGAACGCTACGCTCCAGTTAGGAGTCCAGTTCAGTATTAAGCAGAAACCATCCATGATCACATCTGTACCGTAGTGTATCTTGAACGCT
>JAODAI010289052.1:0-10009 GCA_027575025.1 Scotoplanes globosa | reverse complement strand
GTAAGTGGAGACAATATTTGTACACTAAATGTGAAGTTTTTTGTCATAATTATGGTGTATTTTGTTGGTAAAAAAAAAATCAGGGAAAAAAAATTTAAGAAAAAATTTCCCCGTTTTTTACCAAAAAACGGAAAAAACGGAAAAAACGGAATTCACAAACTCTAAAAACGGAAAAAACGGAATTCACAAACCCCAAAACGGAATTTAACTTCTTAACTAACGGAAAATCAATGGCCCTAATAATCTATGCAGAGATGTTTGTCATACAGGAACAAGTTTCTTTGGTTTTACATTTCTTGTTTTCAACATGTAGTCAGCTTGGCGTGTGTGTGCATGTGTGTCTGCGTGTGACACCTGTCTCGTATACTACACGGTATCTCAAGAACCGTAAGTCGGATCCAGTTCATATTTGGCATAGTGCTACAAAGTATCACAGTGAAGATGCCTATTGTTTTCGATGGTGATCCCATTCATAATAATTAGTGGACGGGTCTTATTGCTAAAATCTTGAAAAGTCAGTTTTAGTTGGTACTTGGTACAATGATAAGATACTCTATGGGCTAGTGGCGAAGTCTATTGTTTTTGGCGGTGATCCCGCTCATATTAATTAGTGGGTGGGTCTTATCGGGAAAATCTTGAAAAAGTGACACGTAAACACAGAATTACAAGAACCGTAAGTCCGTTTCAGTTGGTACTTGGTACAATGATTCTCTGTGGACTCAGTGAAGAAGCACGTTGTTTTTGGCAGATATTGCTCACATATTAATTACTGGGCAGGGCTTATTGCGAGAATCTTGGAAAATTGGCTTGTAAACACGGAATCTCAAGAACAGTAAGTCTGTTTCAGTTGGTACTGGGTACAATGATGCTCTATGGATATAGTGAAGAAGGGTATTATTTTTGGCAGATTTTGTGCGTATTAATTAGTGGGCGTGGCTTATTGCAAAAATCTTGAAAAGTAGCTCATAAACACCGAATCTCAAGAACCATAAGGCTGTTTCAGTTGGTACTTAGTACAATGATGCTCTATAGACTAGTGAAGAGCCTATTGTTTTCGGTGGATCTCGCACGCATATTAATTAGTGGGCGTGGCTTATTGCTAAAATCTTGGAAAAGTGGCTTGTAAACATAGAATCTCAAGAACCGTAAGTCCTGGGCAGGGCTTATTGCGAGAATCTTGGAAAAGTAGCTCATAAACACCGAATCTCAAGAACCATAAGTCTGTTTTAGTTGGTACTTGCCACAATGATGCTCTATAGACTAGTGAAGAAGCCTATTGTTTTTGGCGGATATCACGCACATATTAATTAGTGGCCGTGGCTTATTGCAAAAATCTTGGAAAAGTGGCTGGTAAACATAGAATCTCCAGAACCGTAAGTACTTTTCACTTGGTACTTGCCAAAATGATTCTCTATGGGCTAGTGAAGAGCCTATTGTTTTCGGTGGATCTCGCACGCATATTAATTAGTGGGCGTGGCTTATTGCGAAAATGTTAGAAAAGTGGCTCGTAACAACGGAAACGTAAGTCCTTTCAGTTGGTACTTGTCACTGTGGTGGTCTACGTTAAGAACCCTATTGTTTTCAACGGCAATGGTGCGCATATTAATTAATGGGACTTATTGTGAAAATCTTGAAAAGTGCCTCATAAACACAGAATCTTGAGATTGTTCGTTCATTTTAGTTTGTACTTGGCACAATGATGCTCTATGGGCTAGTGAGACAGCTAGATTGTTTTGGCAGCGATTCTTCGCATATTAATTAGTGGACTCGTAAACACATAATCTCAAGACCCGTGTCTGACCGGTTAGCTCAGTTGATAGAGCGTTGGACTTATGATCATAAGGTCACGAGTTTGAATCCGCCGGAGTGATGATGATTATATTCCAGTGGCTCTAACTGGTATATCAAAGGCTTTGGGTGGCTCATATAACCACTGCGTTGAAAAGGGCCAGGAAACCTATTCATTCATTCAAAGGCTGCTTTGGGTGGCTCGTATAACCTATGCCCTTTCAACGCCAGGAAACTTATTCGTTCATTCATTCATTCCCGGTTGAAAATTGTGGTACTGTGACAAAACTAATCTTTTATGTCACTGTTCAGGTTTGTTTATGAAAGTGTGATCGTCCAGGACGGAGCCAAAACTGTAGTCACAAATGGCTTGTCGACCACAATCGCAACATCGAGAAACCCACCGTTCCCAATTATGCAACTACCAGCAAGAAGGATTAGTCGCCACAGTGCTATAAGATAATCAACAAAATTGCCCTGTAGTTGTCACATGATCTAATATAGGTGGTGGCTTACGTTTGTGTCATGTCATCGAATTTCCCCTTGGTGGATTAGTTGAGATTAAAGATGTGACAATCCCAGCAATTTCATTGGTTAACAACCATACATATTCAGGGAATAATATAGTGGTAATCCTAAGTTGTATCTTTTGAGCTATATCCTCTCATCATGTAGTATAATCCTGTTGGCTCAAATCGATATCTATATTTATCTTGTATTGCTTATATGTGATGCAGCACGGCAGATCGGGTATTATGTCGACATTCTTCAATTTGAAATAGAGGAAGTTTTCTTCCAAAATTAATAGATCATGTGTCCAATGGAATATGATCAACTCAATTAAAATAGTTCAGTACCTTAGAGAAAAATAATATTTTCTTGATTCTGGCACCAAAATAAGGATAATAGTGCCTTAATTGCGCAAATTATATATTTCAGAGGAATACCTCCTGTATCTCAAAATCAATAATGCAGACATAATTATAGCCGATCTGCCGTGGTGCATCACATATACTTATAGTTCTTAGAGGTCCAGGAAACATATCAATTAATCAATCTAACTTGTTAACCCTTTATATGCTACACTATAGTATGCTAATGTAACTGTTGTGTGCTGAATGCATTACACTAGTACATGGACAGGTTCATATGTATGGTGTACAGAGTTATGGGTAGTATGTGACAGCATATATATACATGTAGAAGTGAACAGGTTTTATAAGGTCTATGTGACGTTGGCTGCTAAATATACTACTATAAAGTACCGTTTTTAATCGACCATCTTGAAGCAGTTTTTGTAAACTTTATACTTACCTTATCATGGCTTTTATCTTGACATATATTGTGACCTAATGCTCATTATGACCTTTTTCTAGACCTTTATATAAACCTTTATCTAGACCTTTTTTCTAAACCTTTATTTAGACCTTTACCTAAACTTTTATCTAAACTTTTCGCTTGACTTTTCGCTTGACATTTCTCCGATATATATCATATTTTTATCCAGACATTTATGTTGACTTGTCTTGATCTTTACCACAACCCTTTATATTGACCTTTGTCCAGACCTTAATCTAGACCTTAATCTAGACCTTTTTCTGACCTATATCTTAAATGTTGGCGTGGCTGTCTTTACCACGATCTTTCCGTGTATACCATGCCCAAAGATTTTTTATTTCAACAACAGTGTTTTATATTGGCTTTGCTTCATCCGGAATATAAAGTGTGTAGGCAAATGTTCACCATGAATATGCGGTACTATATTTTGTTGTATCCTTTATATTCTTATATTGTTCACAACTTTTATAATATTGCTTTTTATTCCTTTATGCCCAGTTAATGAGTTTATTGCTGTAAACGTGACAAATACTAACAGGGTGCTACATTTTTACTTTATTTTTCTTAAAAATACGTCATGCGTGACATTTTCCCAATTGGTGGTAAAGCGTTGGAATTGAGGTTGCACGGTCAGCAATTCACATATGATGACGCTGACTATATCATAGCGAGCCTGTCTGACATATGTGACCCGCCACCACAAAAGCAGTGTAAAGTGTATTTTGGGCGAAATTTAGGTTATATTATGATTCAATATCTTTAAAATGATACATTATGATTTATTATGGTTTGGGGTAAGGTACTGGCTGAAAAATGCTTACAAGATGACGAACATTCAAATCTGAGAAATTTGTGTATTGAAAGTTATGGTTTAAATGTTTAACAAAGAATGTTAATATAAATATTTGGTCATTATATAAGATTTATCAATAGCATATCAAAACTTTAACACCTACAAGAAATATACTTTAAAAGAATAAGTTCACCAATAACTCAAAAAGTACATTTTCGACTTTACGCCGTTTTTGTGGTGGCAAGTCACATATAGCAAAATGTTTTTGGTGATGGAATATAATCTCACTATTATATGTGAGCCGACATGTCTAACCAGGTATTTTGTTGGGAATTTTCATTTTGAGATAAAGACGTATTTTAATCAAATTTATTAATTTATTTTAAAAATATTATTCATTCTATTCCACTATTTTCAACTTTATACTTTCCAATTCATACATTATCATTATCGGATTTTGGGGAAAATGTTGGAAAATAAGGTGAATGTGAATTTTGTTCAAAATCATAAAAGTTAAGGGCGCTATTCAAAATATCACATTAATGTGCTTATATTAATTAGAGAAATTTGAATTTTGGTCAATATTAATTTCATAGTATACATTGTTGTTAAAGTTAAAAATCATGACAGCAGATCGGGTATTATGTCAGTCCTTGGACACATTGAGATTTTAGTGTAAACTGAAAGATGCCATTATAGCTTTAATTTGATACTCAAATCAAGAAAATTTAAATTTTGTAAGTTACTGAAATTTGTTTATCACTTTGCTTTTAAGCCATTGCACAAATGATATAGATTGCGGGGGTTAAGCGGTGGATAGGAGGAGGTTGGAGGATATTCAGGAGGGGATTGGAATGAATATGAGTCTTACAGAGAGGGTGCACATGAGGTGGGCTGGACATGTAGAGCATATGGATGAAGGTGACTCCCGAAATTGGCGATGTCGCATGTGGAGGTCGGTAGAAGGGGTAGCGGTAGACCTCGTTTGAGATGGCAGGACTGTGTGGAGAGTGATTTTAGGAGGCCTGTAAGTGATGGAGATCGGAGGGTCTTGGCTACGTATAGAGGGAGGGGGAGAGCTTTGGCCAATGATGCGGCTGTTGGTTAGTATTTTCTTCGTCACCCCTCTTCAGGGATTCATGAGGTAGAGGGAGAGATATATCTTGTGTCTCAAAATCAACAATACCGACATAATACCTGATCTGCCGTGGTACATCACATATTATACACGTCCTAAATTAATGCTGTTAGAGTGTTGGACTGATTGCATGGTATACATTACTATTTTCTAGTGGCCCTCACTGGTATATCAAAGGCCTTCATATGACCTTATCTGTGAAAAGGGCCAGTAAAGCCGATCCGTCAACCAATTGATTTTGTGTTTAGCAGAAATGTTTGTTTTTATTGAATTACCTTTTTACCCCAATAACATCACTTTGTACTTTTACCTCAAAGCTGCCAGTTTAATTGGATGAGGGTTCAGGTTATAAATGTATTTGTGCCATTCTCTTTCATTATTCACACTCTATTCAAGTTACACGCTAGTTTTTGTAGGCTGCCATTTCAACATTCTAGTTTTGTTTGGATATTTTATTTGTAAACACTGTGCTTTTAATTAGACCTCATCATTATTATGGCATACAGGAGTCGGGTGAATATGTTTTTGGTAGAAATATTTGTGAGATGGGGATGTGAATATTTTTGTATTTTTATATTGAATTCAATTTGCCTTTTTATCTCCATTTCAATCACTATCTTACGATGTATCTCAAAGCCTCAAAGCTGCCGATCCAATTGGGTGAGGGCTGATGCTGTCATGTTTTACGCCTTCTTCGTTTATGGTAATAACAAGTTACAACCTACTTTTTGTGGGCTGCTGCCAATTCCACATTCTATTTCTGTTTTAAGTCGTTTTTATCTTCATTAGTACTATATTTATTAAGCTTCAAAGTATTAAAGGGTATGAAATAACAACTTAAATATCATGTAACTGAACTCTTGTGACTTATCAAAACTTTTTACCATTTTCACTTGTCACGTCAACATAAGTTCCAAAAATAGATGCTGCAGCCACTATCAAAGTGGACTATACAGATATTTCTTTCTTTTACTTTCTTCTTTCTGTACTTCACGACAAGGTGGCTTCGTCTATTTATGTAGATAGATGGCTTTAAAATAAATTAATTATATTGTCTGCACCTCTGTGTTCAGTAGCCTGGCTATATACAGCATCACATATTAGGTTTCCATGCAGTTGTATACACATTACCAATAGCAGCAATTATTTTCATTATAATTATATATATATTAATTTTATGGACAATCATTTTCACTTGAAGTTACTGAAATATGCAAGTGTATCTCGACATCTGAAAAAAGTGTCCATACATAGGCCTACAATAACAGTTTTTGTTGTAAAACTTGTAAATTGGATTACCTGTTCTGTGTTGTATAACGTTCGTTTGTCAGAAACTTGAGGCTGCAAGTTTTTAGCCCCAGTTGACATTAGGAAGGATGTGAATGTAGTCATTTCTCTATCTTATCAGGAGCGATTGACTTAACTAAAGCTTACAACTTTGAACTTTGTCGTCTTCGTGGTGATCTTATTCAGGTATTTAAAATTGTTCATGGTTTTGATTAGTTGAAGTTCGATGATTTATTTACGCTGTCTGATTATTCTGGTACGAGAGGTCATAGTCTTAAGTCACATAATGAGTATTCCAGGTTAGATGTTAGGAAGTTTTCCTTTTGTCAGAGAGTTGTTGATGAGTGGAATGGCTCCTCAGGAATGCGTGCATTGTACGGAAGGCGTATGTAATCACATGTTTCTGGCTGCAATGTAAACTGGCATATTTGACTTTCGGCCCTTTCGTCGTGGACGGTCACATGCCTTCTGAAACAGATGCACAGAAAACATTGCTTATAAAGCAGATGTACACAAAACATACCTTATGAAACATATGCACATAAAACATAGCATATGATACAGATGTACACAAAACATACCTTATAAAACAGATGTACACAAAACGTAGCTTATGAAACAAATGCACAAAAACATAGCTTATAAAACAGATGCACACAAAACATACCTTATAAAACAAATGCACACAAAACATACCTTATGAAACAGATGTACATAAAACATACCTTATAAAACAGATGCACAAAACATACCTTATAAAACAAATGCACATAAAACATACCTTATGAAACAGATGTACACAAAACATACCTTATAAAACAGATGCACAAAACATACCTTATAAAACAGATGCACAAAACATACCTTATAAAACAGATGCACACAAAACATAGCTTATAAAACAAATGCACACAAAACGTAGCTTATAAAACCAATGCACACAAAACATAGCTTATAAAACAGATGCACACAAAACATACCTTATAAACAAATGCACACAAAACATACCTTATGAAACAGATGCACGCAAAACATACCTTATAAACAAATGCACACAAAACGTAGCTTATAAAACAAATGCACACAAAACGTACCTTATGAAACAGATGTACACAAAACATACCTTATAAAACAGATGCACAAAACATACCTTATAAACAAATGCACACAAAACGTAGCTTATAAAACAGATGTACACAAAACATAGCTTATGAAACAGATGCACACAAAACATACCTTATGAAACAGATGCACACAAAACGTAGCTTATAAAACAGATGCACGCAAAACATAGCTTATGAAACAGATGCACAAAACATACCTTATAAAACAGATGCACACAAAACATAGCTTATGAAACAGATGCACACAAAACATACCTTATGAAACAGATGCACACAAAACATAGCTTATGAAACAGATGCACACAAAACATACCTTATGAAACAGATGCACACAAAATGCAGCTTATAAAACAGATGCACGAAAAACATAGCTTATGAAACAGATGCACAAAACATACCTTATAAAACAGATTGCGCACGAAACACACCGTATGAAACAGATGTACAGAAATATATAATGGCTACACAGGAAGTATGCAATTTGAAATTCAACAACCCTGAAGTGAACTATTCTGTAAAGGAGAGTGAGCTAAACACTCACAATATTAATTACGAGTAAAGAAATTGTTTATGTTATGTTTTCAACTCCCTCTTGCAGTACAGACTGTTGGGAAATACTGGCGATATGTAAAATAGTATCGTGTCTAGGAAATAATCATGGAAAGTTTTATATATGTGACCCGTTCCATCAAAACCTGGGTTAAGTCACCAAATTTCATTTTTCATAATCAGCAATTATATCCCATAAAACATAACACAATGGTCTGAATTTTTGTTTCAATAAGTTTGAACATGAAAAATATCAAATAAATAGGTTTAAGCAATTTTTTCAAATGTTTTAACTCATAATTAATGATTTTTTTAAAATTTTATCGCTGCTCTTCTCAAACTGAACATTTCTAAATGTGGATATGAATGAAGTATATCAATTTTGACAACTCAACGAAGTAACATCCTACCCGCTTGATTTTTATACCATTTTAAGCCTAATTAATTGTAGTTACTGAAAACAGTTTTATCTCAATGTATGACTTTGGTGACTTATCCCCGTTTTTTATGGAACGGGTCAGATATATAAAACTATCAGTCAAAATAATTTACTTTAAAAACCTGAAATCCTTTATAATATTGTATATTATTGTATCACTAGCCGGAACTACAAGTTGTGTTATATTAAAACTTCTTATATAGTTTTAGGTGATAACTGGTATGTACAATGCTATTAAGTGCAGCATTTTATATGACTAATCAAACAGTAATGGCGTATAATACCGGCGATGTCTAAATTTTGCAAATTCTTCAAAACTTGAATCAACAATTTGTCTAGTTTAATAGTTCAACCACTAGAAATAAAAATAAAATGCACATTGATATTTAATTTAAGGATATTGTTTAGAAATTGTAATTAAAAATGTATTAACCAGTTTATATTTAATTACTTTTGCATATATTTTTAAAATGTAATGTGTACCATTGTTTGTGTATAACATTGGTTGTTGTTGTGTGTTGGTATGAGGCAATATTTTTTCTAAATTTTGTACGTGACAATAGAGGACTAGAAATCAATTTGAGTACACAAATTAAATTGTATAACTAGCTATAAGGGTGAGTCCGGTTTATATATTTAGCAATGTTATCAAATGCCTCGTAAAAAGAAATACTTGAAGCAGGTACATACTTATTTATAATACTGACAATGTCTAACTTTAAGACGCCCTTAAAACAGTAATCAAGATTTTACTTTTGGTATATAGTTACATCTTAAGGTAAAAAGAAATAATAAATGCATGTATCTTTTTATATTTTAATTAATTATGCATATATATATTTTTAATGTACGTACTTTGCATTATATTAATATGTGTTGGTATGATACAATTTTTGTATACAATATACATTTTTAAGCTTTGTAGATAATCGTGGTACCATATATTATTGTCAGTGATGTTCAATTAATTGTAATATCTTAAGCTCACACGTTGGGAGAAACGGTCAATTATTATTATAATCGACTTGCACTAAGATCACATATTTTTTTATTATTTTGTTGATGGCTGGTATATATTAAATTTAGTTTTCTTCTGCATATTAACCATAATTTATATGTTAAGGTGGCTGCAATATTTATATATATTTTGCTTTTCTCCAATATTTCTTAAAAAATATCATTACGGATGTACTGCCTTTCCATGTTACCCTAAGGAATGGTAAGATAATAGTAAAACAGCTGTTCCTTGATAAATTCTCCTTGACATCTGACAGGTCAGCTTAGTGGATATAGCATTTAACTTGTAATCGGCGCGTCAGGATTCTGAACCTCAGTCACATTTGCCGACTGTAGCATGACAACCGCACGGTCTGTAAAATATAGGATATGCCATCAGGCGCATAGCCAAGGGGCATATTTTTCTGAAATTTTGAAAAAAAATGTTTGCATACGAAGGGGGTGGGGATAAAAGAGGGATACCACCCTTATATCCTTCCATATTTGTCTTCAAAATGTTAACAATTAGTTATTATGACTAGACTGCTCCTAAATTA
>JAODAI010288941.1:0-10010 GCA_027575025.1 Scotoplanes globosa | reverse complement strand
AGATGGCGATTGGAGGGTTATGGCCATGGATAGAGGGAGGTGGAGAGCGTTGGCCAATGACGCAGCAGTTAGTTAGTGTATTCTTCTTCACCCCTTGTTAGGGATTCAGGAGGTAGAGAGAGAGAGAGAGGAGGGGTGACTTGAATGTACAAAATTCGAACAAACAACTGAAATGATTGTTGGGGAAGTCGTGCTTGTTGCATAATTGAAAGGGTTAATGTACTGTTTTGAAAGTTCTATATAAAGTACACTGCTTTAGCATAGCTTCAATGACTCACAGCAGCAGCTATGGTAGAGTACTGCAGGCCAGCCAGCACAATTCAAATAGTTATTTATTGGGTGTAAGAGGAACTGAATCAGTTGTGCTATTAGAATAACACAGGATATGATGTCAGCACGTCGGTGTCACACTGATGACTGCATGTTTCACTTTGTGAACATGATATACTAACGACCTATATTGTTAAAGGTGGTTCAATGTATAGAGCAGCTCATGATATACTAGTAGCTGCCGTGGTCTCGTGGGATTGCTCAGGATTCACGATCCTAGGGTTGAGAGTTTGAGCCCCGTTAAGGGCCATTGGTTGACGTCCGGAAGGGCATCCGGTCATAGATTGCTACGTCTCACTTATAAAAGCCCTAGCATTAGTAAGGCACCGTCTAAGCCCTGTAAGGGGAGTGGCAGACGTTAAACAACTTCATGCTAACAACCTATATTGTTAAAGGCGGTTAAATGTATAGAGCTCAGGGCTGCATGTTATATAATTTCAGTAAATTGTAATGTCAGTATTATAAGAAAATAGGGTCAGCCCATAGCAGGGCTCGAAATAACCGGAGGCAGCGAAGGCCATGGCCTCCGTGCCCTTCACTTTGGCCT
This sequence comes from Scotoplanes globosa, assembly GCA_027575025.1. Taxonomy (NCBI): domain Eukaryota; kingdom Metazoa; phylum Echinodermata; class Holothuroidea; order Elasipodida; family Elpidiidae; genus Scotoplanes; species Scotoplanes globosa. The sequence continues at coordinate 9,133 of JAODAI010288941.1, read as the reverse complement.
TGATGCCCTCCAAAATAATTGTACACCGCAGGTCAAATTTTGCATTGACTTTCTGTGCTATGAGGGTGCCCCCTTCGTGGTTATAACTGGCTGCCCTGGTAATCTGGCCATTTTGGCCTTGCCCCTTTCAATTCTTATTTTGAGCCCTGACATTGTATTTGATTAATTTTCAAACGTCAAAAACAAAAACAAACAGATGAATCACTATTTTCTGTCACAATCACAAAATCTTCACCTTGGGACCACCAGGTGATATAGTTATTGAAAAATTTTGTTCCACATATCGCTTGTTTTTCAGGTTTTATTTTAACCCGGTTCCGGGTCACTGACTCACCAAAACCTGTGGTGACGCTTGAATTTCAAACCCAAGGGTCATGTTGATCCTTGGGATTTTTTTTAAAATAGATTTTTTAGCCTATCGACCGGATTGGTTACCACTCCTTTTCTATAGACATGTATGTGCGAGCGCACATTAAGCTAGTAGTGCCATGATGAACAGCCTCAAGGAGGTAGGTTGTTATAGAAGTAAGCTGGTGCCATTATAATTTGCTTGAAACATTGCCGGCCTCGAAATAACCGGAGGCTCCGAAGGCCATGGCCTCCGTGCCCTCCACATTGGCCTTGATGCCCTCCAAAATAATTGCATTGCCTTGCTGTTCTATGAGGTGCCCCCTTCATGGTTGTAACTGGCTGCTCTGGTAATCTGGCCATTTTGGCCTTGCCCCTTTCAATTCTTATTTTGAGCCCTGACATTGTATTTTATTAATTTTCAAACGTCCTAACAAAAACAAACAGATGAATCACTCTTTTCTGTCACAATCACAAAATCTTCACCTTGGGACCACCAGGTGATATAGTTATTGACAAAGTTTGTTCCACATATCGCTTGTTTTGCAGGTTTTATTTTAACCCGGTTCCAAAACCTGTGGTGACGCTTGAATTTCAAACCCAAGGGTCATGTTGATCCGTGGGATTTTTTTTTTTTTTTTTTAAATGTGCGAGCGCTCATTAAGCTAGTAATGCCATTCAATATTCTGGTATCTTGGTATAAACAATAGGATGAATGGCTTAAACAGTTAGGGCTACTTATCAGTGATTTTGCAGCAAAAAAAAACCCAGTACTTATCAGTGATTCTACAAAAAAATCAGCATTAGAGCTAATATCGCAAATCATACAATTAAAATTGGGTGACTGTTGGAAATTGAACTGTGACCCTTGGAAATTGAACTGTGACTCTTGGAAATTGAACTGAGACTCTTGAAAATTGAACTGTGACTCTTGGAAATTGAATTGTGACTGTTGGAAATTGAACTGTGACTCTTGGAAATTGAACTGAGACTCTTGGAAATTGAACTGTGACTCTTGGAAATTGAACTGAGACTCTTGGAAATTGAACTGAGACTCTTGAGCCTCTTGGAAATTGAATTGAGACTCTTTAAATTTATTGCTGAGAGTCATGTCACTCTTTTACCCCTTACAAAAATTATGTTTTGATAGGATGGTCACACATAGTAATCACAATAATTTCAATAACTAAACGTGTTTGTTGCTCTGTATATATATCTAGAATGATAATTGAAATGTGATACTTTGGTATCGTTGAGTAAATAAATACAATAACGAGAGCTACATCGTTTCATACTTCAAATAAGAATGTTTTTATGTTTTAAAATATCCAACAATTTTGTGCTGTTCTACGATTGTTGTCAACAGATTGCGAAACTGATTGAAGATACGCCTAGCAACAATAAGAATGCAATCGAGGAGAAGGTCATCCTTGATTGGCTGGTTGATCAAAAGGTCTTGTCCATTGCATTAGAAGGTAAGTAAATACTTGGATTGTGCAAATTGCCTGATGAAATTTTAAATAATCTTACTGGCCAGTGACACGAATAAACTGATTATTTCCATATTGTCATCATTCAAAAAGTATACACACATATTATTCTAATTCTACATTGTTAAGGTTAATTTTACCCAAAATTTTAGGTTTAGTCCGAACCCACCCATTTCACTTTTGTCAAAGTTAGGTCGACCTTTAATTTTTTCCAAAGGCACCCATTTTTTAACTTTTGTCAAATTTAATTTGATACTTCTTTTGCTGCTGGTTATTTTGTGATAACATGAAGCCCCTCGGAATACAGTTAAATGAAAATATATCTCAATCAATGATTATATATTGATGTCCTAGGAAATGACCCACTACAAAAACAGAGTTCAAAGTTGTTAGTGTTCATTTATATAAAGATTAGGGACTTTGTTTTAAATGCCAGATCGCATTTGAAGCGTCTCGGGGAAAAAGTACTGTAGTACCAAATGTTTCTTAAGTACTTTTTCCTCTAGATGCTTCATTTGCTATGTGGAATAATATGAGTGTTTTGCGCTCTTATTTCTTATTATACAGTGTTTATGGTTTATTGTACAGCGGAACTGCTTGTTGTTAAATATGTGAGGCAACGCAGCTAATCGGGTATTATGTTTGGAACTTTTATTTTGAGATAAAGACGTATTTCATCAAATTAATTTATTTATTGTCATTTTTTTATTTTCCACTATTTTCAACTTGTTTTTACTTTCTAATTCATATAGATTATCAGTTTATTTTGGGGAAAATGTTGGAAAATAGGGTAAATTATGACTTTTGTACAAAATCATAAAATTGAGGGGCTATTCAAAATATCACATTAATGTGCATAAATATTCTTACATTAAGAAACATATATTTATTTTGTAACGCGCTTTGAGCTGCGGCCTTCTAGTCTTATACAGGAAAGGTGCTATATAAATTTTCATTATAATTATTATTAAGTAGTGAAAATTGGAAAAGTACAACTATTTGCACAATAACTTGTTGAATTTTGGAGCATCCCTAATTAGAATACGGAACGAGATAAACTGTTTCTGATTTCAGATTATGAAAATATGGAACAAAGTGATCCAGTCTAGTAATAATTTGAAGCCTTGTAGCCTGTGCCAGTCAAGCAATATAGTATTACAAAACTACTAAAATCCTTGTCGCGACGAGGAAATGTAAAAAAAGTGTGGGTGTCGGCGTATTTTCGGAGGGTCGTAATTTCTAAACGACTTGGACTTTTGGTCTAAAATTGTCTGGGTGTTTGTTATTTTGTTATTTACATTAAGGAACATTTTGGTGGAGTTTAAGGAAAATATGAGAGGGTAGTACCTGGGGACAATTAAGACGATTTTGTATGGAATGAAGATAATTGTATGTATTATTTGAATTTTACATTTACTCACTTTTATATTTTGGACACTATAACCAAAATATTTTACCGGAGCAGGTGACACACCTTTATGTAAACGATGTGCTTCAAGCCTTGGCCGGCTCCTAATATCAATGATATTTTAATTCTATATTAAGGGAATGAAAACTAAAAAATAATGTACACAAATTTAAACCTTTCCAAATTAGACGGAGAGGAGAAATGTTGGAGATATGAATGCTACTACATTTGGCTGATGTGGGGACAACAAAAGTAAATATCTTAGAAAATATCTTTTATTCACAGGAAATATTGATCAGGCGCAGTACTGCGACAAGCTGAAAGTCATCGTCGAATTCATCGGGTCCAAACTGCCGACAGAGGAGCTCACAAAGATCTGGAAGATGCAGGTACGTTTATATTGACATAAAGAGTATAAAGTCAGACATATTCAATTACTAGGAGCACCGGTGCGATTGCGCTCCATGTCGCCCCCAAATTGCTCTGCTAAAAAGAAAATCCCTCCAAAATCCTGTAAAAAAACACTGCAATGTGCATGTTCGATTATATTGAGACCTACTGTATTAGAATACCGACAGGCTGGAATTGTGTAAAATGTTCAGCAGAGCAAACTGCTCGTCTTAAAATCTCCAGGAGTTCAATTTGAATAAGTACCTAGAGCTATCTGGAGAGCATCCAGAGTATTTAATGCATTTACCTTCTCCTTGCTATTTACAAATCATAGAAAATAAATGATAGCCTGTCTTTATAAAATGGCCTATTTACATCAAACGACCCATACTTACCTCCCTAACATCAGTATTGCATATCTATTCCCACAGACACTCGGAACAATTAACCCCTCGACTGCCAATGGCCTGGTCCGGTACTAGGCTACCCGGTACCTCCAGCCTGACCAGCTACAACTAATCTATTAATTCCGCAATGAAGACCTACAGTCACGTTTTGTGGAGCTCAGAAATTTATTCTTAAATTGGACTCTAATTGCAACTTTATTTCGTTTAAAGTTGTCTGAAATTATCGTATTAATTGTTGCTTAATGTGTTATTAGCAGTCAGGATAAGTATCTGTTTTGTTATTTTCTCTGAAATACGTTCATTTATCCCACATGTTTGCTTCCCTTTTTGGTAGGGTGTGGTGAGGTAAGTATGGTCTTTCTCGTAAATACAGAAACCATTAAGTTTTTTGTTTCGGTCATGATGTTGTTTTATTTTCATCTCCACGTCTTTTCTTTCCAGAATGATCAGCCGCTGACGGTGGTGGATAACATTCACTCCATCATGGCAGCGGCAGCCATCAAGTTCAACGAGAAACAGTTGGAACATCTCATCTCGCTAATTCAAAAGGTAAAGTGTCAACATCTGAAGTCTGAAGGTAAACTAAAAAAAATCCTTAATCGGCCGGTTGTTGTCCCAAATGGGGGCCGCTAAAAATAATGCATGCATCGTATTCGAAGAACAAATACAATTTTCATTTTATGCTCCACAATTATCTAGTATAACTGATGTTGCACCATAAATGGCTGAAATATTTTTTTTAATATCATTTTGAGTTGCGGCATAATTCCATAATATTGCTACGCACAAATAGTAGATCACAATTCGCATGAGTTTGTAATTGAAATTAACACGACCCCTGTAATTTTTCAATAGTAATCCGATACCAGTGTTGTAGCACAGTCTGAAATATTAATGCATATCTTGTCTGCGTTATAGGTTACACATTATTTACATAAAAATTATGCCCTTGGCTACTTGCAATCAAATGTTTTAATGCTTTGGGTTTTAGGGTTGTATGCCCTGAATGTGCAATAAACTGACATCACAATTCTGCAATTAAGTCGTTGACAATGATCGTAAATTTTAGAGTCGACCATAATATTTTTATCTCAATACATTTCAATGTTTTGATATTATAGTATAGAAACTGGATTCTGAGAACAGGCGTGATTTTACCCTATACCTACAGTGTGTTGTCTTCTGAGGTTTTCAGCGCCAGAATGCTGTGATGGTTTCATTTTAAATTTTTGCCTAGCATAGCTTTGAAATAGTACAATAGATATGATCGGTTTTGAAGTTCAAAATCGTTGTGGAAATTTTGTTAAAATTGTTTTAATACATTTTATGACTTTATTATTATTTATTATTGCCATTGTTGCTACAAGCACCTATTTCAAATTGTCCAGTGAACTATAGATTTGTGCTTAGGTTAAAACATTTTTTTTTGGTCAGTATTTACTATTCTGGAAGTAATTGATGTTGACACCTATATTGATGTGATTATATTGACTATACCTTTCCATATATGTATTTTTATGCCAAAAAGTTAATGATTACAAATTGTTCAAAGGGTCATCAACTATAATCAATCAACCAATTAATTTGATTCATAAAATCCTGTGTTTAAACGCTATATTTCATACTTTTTTTAATTTGATGCATAATATCCTGTGTTTAAATGTTATTTTAATACTTTTCAAAAACGAATTTGGGCAAGTGAAATATTTTGTTAGTAAAAACACATTAATTAAATTCATTGAATTATAATTATGTGCTGTGCGTATGTAGTCTATTATTTTGGTTAGACTAGTATACCGAATACTTGCTGGAAATACATTAATTACACAGATCATGCATGACACCACCTTTTCAATAATGCTACAGTTTGATAGGGGCTCATTCCAGTAAAACTATTACTTGAACATTACAAGAGGTTTGCTGCATTCCATTTTACCAATGACACTCACTGATATAGCTCCGATTTGCTTTTAGTTAATCTAATTGTCAACAATTATTTAGTTGTTGTAGCCACTGTAGCAATTATATTAATATGTAGGTATATATGCTGAAATAAGCAAGTAAGAATCCTACATTGATCTGTTGGTCTGATGATTTCATGTTAATGACACCGCATCCACTTTATCTTCTTATCAGGTAAAGCCTGAAGACTGGCGATGTGAACCTTTGATTCAGTCTGTAAAGGTCATATGTACCACACTGGCGCAGGTGGAGACGAATGGGATATCTCTGGCAGTCAAAGGTCTTAAAGATCAGTTGTCAAAGGTGACGGTGGAAGCACTATCTGAGTCCGTCTTTGAATTGGTCACTTCTTATTGTGAAGCTTTTGATACAGATTTCAACAAGCTCAACATGGACGGTAATAAGCCCCTTAAAGAGGGTGTAAAGGATATCAGTACCAAAGGGAAGCGGTTAAGTGTCCGTGTGGCATCCGCACATAGACTTCCTAACAAATGGAAGACTAGGTGAGTACCGGTAATTTAAATAATAGTCTCGTTTTTATTGGTTCCTTGCTTCAGCAAGAGAACCTATGCGTTCTGGTCATCGTATGTGTGTGGGGGGTGTGTTGGTTTGTGTGTGCACCGCGACGCCCGCTTGGGTACACTGTAACTCAACAACGAGAATTTGAATTGAACTGAAATCTCACCCATTGTGTCTGCTATTTTAGAAAGGTGTGCCCTATTGTTTTGCTTAATGGTCAAAGGTCACATAGAGGTCAAAAACAAATATTATTTGGAGAGCAATAACTCCATGATGGCTGATCCCACCGTTCTATAAATATGGGTCAGATATACCAGTGGGAGCTTGACGTTTCGTAAAAAACAGAACTTATTCCGCTCAAGGTCACTCAAAGTGGTAAAACGTGATAAAACTTGGACGAATCATTTTCAGGGGCTGGGACGTTGAAAAATGTGATCGTCTGCCCGAGATGCATCTGGCGATTTTTTTTCGGGGCACTTTGCTGACCTTGAACTTTTGGTGACCTTTGGTAACTTGCCATTTGTTTTTTGGGAATCATGTCGATCTACATATGGTTGACTAAATTAAAAGGTCAAAAGATCATAAAGTCATATTAAAATTTATATGTGCTTAGTTTAGGAGTTACGAACAAAAACATAGATTTTGTTTTTGGGCCATATATTGATAGAACTCCTCCATACGCTGAGTGATGCTGTCGTATTCTTGCTGAAATCGGACATCCGGTAGTTACGGGATGACAAACATTTTGGGAACTGCCAGTTGACCTTTCGGTGACCTTTGGTAACAGATGGTCGTAGAGACTTGCTGTTTGTTTTTGGAATCGGCATGTCGATCTACATTTGTTTCACCAAATCAAAAGTTTAAAAGGTCAAGGTCATATTGAAATGTAACATATATGAATGTTTTGTTTAGGAGATATTATGCAAAGAACATATATTTTGTTTCTTTGGTGGTATATTGATAGAGCTCCGTGCGTGCGCCGAGTGATGCTGTCGTGTTTTTGCTAAAATCGGACATTTGAGTTACGGGGCGTCGAAAGTCTCTATTTTTCTGTTGGTGGGTGGCGGTTGCGTGGTCGATGGGGGTTGATTGCACAGCGGGGCGCACGCTTTTCCTTCATTGTGGAAGGGGGTGAGGGACAAGGGTTGACCACTGGGGTAATCCTTGTCCCTTACCCCCCTTTTTTTAATTTATATAACATAATATTAAGTAAATATAGGCTAAACCTTTGATGCTCATTTTTCAAAACTTCCACAACACCTATGTACCCTTAAAATTTATTAATGATTTTGAATTGTCTTAATATTATTATGATGTATACACTTAGTAAGTGTTATAAATATATTTAATTTCATAATTCATCACTTCATTTTTTACTAGCAACTTGGAAATAAATCAAGTGGGTGTTTTTACCCCGTGGGCGTTTTTACCCCAGTTTACCCTATGTTACGTTATAACATGCTCCCCGGCAATGGCCTTACAATCCTTTGCCTCCAGAATTTCCCCTTTCTAGCTTTGAACAAATCCACCTCCTATATTTAAATGTGTGACTGGCTCTCTTTTTGAAGAATGCACCAGCCACAACCATGTCATTACGAAGACATAAACTCCACCAACTCGCTCCTGTTCCTCGTACCCCACCCAAAATTCCTCTACTACTGTATACTACCATAATGTAATTTTAATTTGATTACAATGAAATTGATAAATATTCTCTGTCTTTTGCAGCTATGAGACATTTGTGGTTACCCTACAAGTATTCTACAATGGGAATCCACTACATTTAGTAATGGAGTCTTGGCCAACAGCGATCACCAGAACCTTCTTTGATAGAATCAGCTTTGCACATGTGTAAGTTGAATATATATGCAGACCTTCACATACCATATGATAATTCCAGGAGAGCACTAAGTTGGGCTTCTGGAGATTATAAGGAGAGCATTTAACAAAATTCCATACTTTCTGTATTCTAACATTGATATTACTCTGCAGTATGTGACCGATAGTAGGCTAGTAGCTGAGTTTTAAATATCTTTGGGATATTTTTAGGAGAGCAATTTTTTGGCCTCCTGGACGATTTTAAGGGTCGCCATGGAGTGCGATCGCTCATGGAGTAGGTGGTTGATGCCCTAAAATGATATTGCATATTATTAATTAATAAGTGCACCTTTAACCCTAACTGCACTGGGCTATTTTGAGGCTTGAAAATACTAGGGGGGGGCTCAGATATAAACAATCATGTTATGAACACATGGCGAAAAAAAAATCAGAAGAAATCATCAAAATTTGTGATTATTGCATAATTGATTGCGCAATATGCAATTTTTGACCATTAATTTCTTATGTATCCTATTGCTTAATTTTGTATGTATTATATTGTTTTATTGTTTATGTATTGTATTGTTTACAGTTCCTTAGATGTCTTAGGTAAATGTTGGAACATTTATATTAGTGTATAGGTTCATTAATTATATATTAACATTACAGTACCCTTTAATATCTTGTATTGTACACGTTATATGTATGCTATAATGCAAAAATTGACGATCTCTGCGACGTGTGCTTACTAAATGTTGCGCAACTCGTCAACGGCGGGACCTATGATCGCA
>JAODAI010288830.1:0-10010 GCA_027575025.1 Scotoplanes globosa | reverse complement strand
ACTAACTAATTAGAAACGCAAAACACAACTAAAACAATTCTAACTGGTAGCTAGCTACGTTCTTATTTAAATCAGATGTGGTATCCTTAGTTAAAATACTCTCTTTGATCTTTCTTTTATAACACCCGGGCTCCCTGCCAATAATAACATGATGGTTACTAAACGTAGGAAACTTATGCTTATATGTTGAACAATGTTCAAACATAATACCGGGTTTCCCCCCCACAAAAAAAATGACTTCTGTGGGTGATCTGATCTGAACACCTATCTCCCACCGGTCTCTATTAGTTTCCCCAACGTAGAAATAATTGCAATCAGGACCGTTAACTCTATAGATAACATTATCACCATACTCTAACTTAGGTTTATCCTTGAAGTGGAACATAGAAGAAATTTTCTTTTGCTCAAAAATAATATTATCCATTAAGATACTGCTAATATACAATTCCATAATTTACGGACAGAAACATCGCTGATCGCACCGCAGAAAGGTAATTTAAAATAGATGGCATTTATGATTAATTTACATGTATGGACATATATGTATATATATATATATAATATAAGTATATATATATACATATTCACACACGCATCCATGTAATATGCGTGTATAGGTATACCTACACTTTTTCCTTGATCGGGATCCCCGTTTGAGACGTTCAGGTTCTTAGAAGTCTGCCGACGGACGCTGTAAGCAGGATTTAGGGTCAAGCTCATCTCACGGTCTTCATCCGGGAACTGACTGTCATTTCGGCAGCTCAACCATTTAATAAAACTCTGTGTGAAAATCAAGTCACTTTATATTGTTTATCATGTTATATTATAAGTCTAAGAGAGAAACCAGTAGCATTACAAGCCTCTATTTATTGACAATTATTTGCACACGATGTGCATTCATGTGCATTGGATGGAATTGATTAGAAGCCAATAACATTTTTAGAATATCAATATTATGGTTTCAAATTATCCATCATCATCCCAACATGTTCTTTCGTCACGTGTAACTGATTGTAGGAATATCAGCTTCGAATTAATAAACTCATTGAGATATAATGTGATGTAATTCATATATTATTATGCCGTTATTATTGGGACCTATATAATAATTATTTATGCTATTTCAGTTACGAGTAAGCTGTGATTAAATTACCTAATTATGATGTAATTTTATATTATTTATTATCGTTTATTGTTGTTTAACAGGAATATACCATCAATGGGTGAAATAGTAAACTCAATAATTGAGGTTGGGGTAAGCAAGAGGGCATGCTCCCCGTAGAAAATCCTGCTCCAATAAACCCTTCACAATGGCGACAACTATTATGGCAAGAGTGAGGTGAATCCGGCCAACCCCGTTAACGGGGAACAATCCGGATCAAAACTGGATAAATGATGATGATGATACTCACATTTTGTTATCACTACAACCGTGTTTGGATTATTGTATACCCTGCATAATTCCAAAAGGGCAATCGATCCAATGAAAACATCATTATACCGTTGTCTTTCGGGTCATACATAATCCATAACGAGACAAATTTCCTTCTAGATTTGAGGTCATGTGTCATGAACAACAATCCAATATTCTGAACTCGGAAACACGGCGCTCATTTGACAAATTGACACAAGTGAAGAAATAAGCACATGCAGTAATAGGCGGCGTGAGCGGAGGTCGGAATAATTGACACCCCACCAGAGAAGAAATCCGGAATAACTCGGCGTCAGGGATTTCTTTCTTTTATGTGGTGATAGGGGTATCTTAGGCTACAGGTTCGGGAAATCCCCCGCCCCCTCCCCCCTACTGGACATACACAAAGACGCCAAAAAGTTACTTAAATTCAGAAAATTAGTGTAATTTCACGTTTCACAAACTTTATATGGAAAGCACCAAATTAAATTTTATTCGCTGTCTAATTATTCTGGCACTAGAATCATCGTTTTAAATTACGTACGGAGTAATCCATGTTAGGTGTTCCAGGGTATTCCAGAGTTGTTGATGGGTGGAATGGTTTTCCAGAGTCGTTGGCTTACGCCAGTTTGTGTCAATGGCTTGGAAGCTTGGTTTTGATGTATAGTTTTGTGACTCTGGTCTGGTTTAGGAGGTCCACTGTAGGCGATGGAGGTTCGGGACCACATTATGAGGACTATGTCCTTGCTGATCCTTTCTTGCTAAACTTAGCTTAACTTAAGCTATGACTACTTAATTATAAGAATGATGAACAGGTATATAATACAGTACCTCCACATTGGGTATGAACCGGAATATTCCATACCATTGGTCATTCAGTAACAACTGGGCGGCCGGATGGGCTATGAAACTGATGTGATGGAAGCGCGCTGCCAATGACATGCAGGTCAATGAACTCCAATTCTTTAATTCAACGCACAGCAAATAACGTGTATACAGCTGGTCTTCCTCAAAACACTGGGTCAGAAGCTCAATCGATTTGAGTCGATAAAATCTAGCGGACAGAGAAATGAGAACAGAACAGTTAGTAGGGAGTTGACTTTTAATCTTAAATGTAGGCCTTCATTAGAAAAATCGAACTTTCAAATCAGTAATATTCCGATTGGTTAATTTTACCACAAGCCAATATAAATTGACCTCGCTACCAATGACCTTCGCTGCAAGCTCTGCGGTCAATTGGGTGTTCAAATACAGGTGTATTGGTTCTGCTTATTTATGATCCCAGTTCGTTTATGTTCCCGATTATTATTGACAGGAATGGTATTGAATACTTGTGTTTTTTGTCTTAGTTAAATGTCCACGAACTGCATTGTTGACTATATAAATCAACCTAAAATTATTTTAAATTTATGAACGAATCTTGTGTTTAGATAGCGATCATTCTTTCGTGAATTATTTCCAATCTTTGCTTAAAGCTTTAAATTTAATGCCAAATGTATAAATAAAAGTGGAACTAAATTATACGAGTGATCCATCTATATTAATTATTATACATCAACAATTCAGAGAACTGTGCATTTTTTGTTTTAAAATGCTGCGACGTAATATAGAGTTGCATAGGCCGTCTATAATCGCAAAAATAACCTGTCAGGGCAACGTTCGAATTTTGAGCGACGTCAGATTTTTTTTCAAATTTTCGGGAATTTTTAAAGTGGGAATATGTATTTTCCTATCATCTGTGAACAAAACTAAGACATGCACTTTTTATCTTATTTCTGAAAATAAGGGGCCCTGCAAACTTGAGCCTAGAATATGGTTGGCCGCGGTGGACATAAATGCTGATTTAATGTCCACATTAAATCGAATTAATGCATATATTAAATTGATTTAATGTGTACATTAATTCAGAAATAGTTTGTGTCCCCACGTAAAATATAGACATTAAATAGTTTGTGTCCCCACGTAGAATCCATCCTTCTGAGTGGTCGATTTAATGTCCACATTAATTCGACATTAATTCGATTTAATGTGGACATTAATTCGAATTAATATCTACATTAATTCGATTTAATGTGGACATTAATTCGATTTAATGTCCACATTAAATTATAAAAATATTTTGTGTTTCCACGAAGAATCCATCCTTCTGGTTGGTCGATTTAATGTCCACATTAAATCGATTTAATGTAGACATTAAATCAGCATTTATGTTCACCACGGCCAACCATAAGCGTAATGCAGTAATGTATCAATGTTGGGATGAACGCTGGAAAATCGGACGTCAAAACACGACCAATTGACAATATGATGCGGATCATGTCGTATCAAGTGAAAAGTACAGTGAACGTGGTATAGTTAATGTGTGTCTTCAATTCAAGGGAAGTGATCATTCGGTGGGGGCGGGCGATATACATCCCTAATGTTTTATATATGATACGAACATGCCATTACCACAATGATATGCCCAAAGTGACTAGCTTAATTCATATTTAATTCATGGTTGGTAAAATATGGTGAAATACACCATTGATTAATACCTCTGATCTGGATTGCACACCAGTGACACATCCTACTATAACAAATTCCGTCTATTATCGCTATACAAATTCGTCATCTTTTCTAATTGACGTGTACCATTAATTATATTGTGAAACATCTATTATCGTAGATTATCGAACTATCATATAAATGGTTTACATTTAATTGACAAGAATCTTGAAAAGTGCATGGTGATTTCTTGGCTTAATTTTGGACCTCATCTGTACATTGTGAAATAGCAATAAACCCTAGTCCACTCACTACTATACGAGCATCAGAGGTATCATCATCAAACTTAATAGACTTCCTAAATACCCGCAAAGCAGCAGTACCAAATATCAACCCAATCAGAATTACGGTTATTGATATATCGTATTCACAAGCTAAAATGTTCGCAATTAGCACCGCCCACTAATTAATATGCATGGGATCACCACCGGAAACAGATAAGTTTCTTGCCTGGGCTATAGATTATCATTTTGGTCAAATATCAACAAAAAATGCGAGGGCTTCGCCTGTACATTGTACATTAGCCTCGGCTTCTAGCATATCAATATTTTACGAATAAAGCCCCGCCCACTCATTGATATACGATATATCACCGTTAAATCAACAGGCTTCCCAACATATACCCGCAGAGCAACACCATACCAAATGTTAACTCAATCCGACCTACGTTTATTGAGATATCGTGTTCACCAGCCATTTCTTGAGATGTTCACTCATTAATATATGTGAGGTATCATCGTTAAAATCAATAAGCTTCATAACATACCCGCAGAGAAGCCCTGCACCAAATATCAGCTCAATCCAACCTATACTGTTATTTAGATATCGTGTTCACAAGCCATTTCTTGAGATTTTCGCAACATTAAGGTCCACCTAATATGCGAGGTATCCTCACAGCAAATAATAGGCTAGCCAACCAACCCTTAGAGCATCCCTCTACAAAATTACAAGATTTAAATTACATTAATTTCCATTATATACTATCATAATTGATGCAGCGCAATCCATTTGTTTCAAGGTTTACATCGGGGTAGCTACCGTTAGCCAATGGTCACTCTTCCCCAAGACCCTATAATATCAGTGAAAATAAACATCTCCATAATTCATATTTACTCTGACTGTTCTTGCAGTGAAGCCGATGCGTTGGAATCATATTTTCTGAGGGCGATGGATGCCATCGAAGCAAACAGTCTAAAGGCCACGATGGACTTGACCAAAGCTTCGATCCCTCGTTGCCACATAAGGTAGGCCATATCGTATTTGCCGGTCAATGCTGCCCACAGAAACAGGTCACTCAGTGGTGTAGCGGTGTAAGCCTCGGAACAGTCAACGACATCGTAGGCATCCTATATAGGGAGGGGGGGATAGAAAATACATTCAATGGTACACCATGTGTACTCAAAATAATAAATATGACATTTACTTAATTCCTTAATAATGATATAATAATGAATAATGATAAATAATCAAGTTCCACGTGTATTCCGATTAGTATATAAAAGTTATATCACACTAATTAAAATTATTTTAAAATATTGGCTTAAAGGGCACATACACTTTGTAAATAATGTTAGTTTATATTATAGATCAGAAACTTATCTATAAAATGCTTGAAACTAGAGTCAAATCGTCAATTCCGTTCTCAATATATTGATGTTTGAAATTTTCAAGTTTTTGAACGCCACTTTTTTACAAACGTCTTTTTCAAGACTACAGTGAGGTATGGTCCTTACCACTAAAGTACAGATATAGCCTAATAAATGGCTTGTAAATACGTTTTCTCGAAAAGTAAAAGTCCGATAATGTTCAAACTTGGTATGGATATTGACCCCAATGTATACAATAACTGTGTTATTTTTGGTGGAGATCAAAGGTCAGTTGATGTCAAACACTGAACACGTGGTTTTAGTATTTGACCTCAAATCATCTTTGACCTCCACCAAAATTAACAAAATTCTTGTATACATTAGGGTCAAAATACGTACTAAGTTTGAACAATATCGGACTTTAACTTTTGAAGAAATCGTATTTACAATCCATTTATCAGGCTATTTATGTACTTTAGTTGCAAGGACCACATGTCACAAAAGTCTTGATAGAGACATTTTTAAAAATTTGGCGTTCTAAAATTGAAAACTTCAAATATTAATATATTGAGAACGGAATGACCGATTTGACTCTAGTTTGAAGCATTTTGTAGATAATTTGCTGCTCTATAATATCAAGTAACATTATTTACAAGGTGTAATTGTCCTTTAATTATTCGGGGGTTAAAATGCTCATTGGTTGACTCAAATGAACGGTTATCAAATATAATTTACAAATAGAGGGAGCTATTACGGTTCACATCCCTATTAATGTAACACAGCTATAAAACCCACATGACTTATACAGCCTAACGTGTAACACATTGCCGTTTAGTGGTATGTATATACCATGATGTGTAGTAACACAGTAATTTAGCGTAAGTCACAGTGTCACAATCACACTATTAATTGCTATAATTAATTAACTATTGTATGATACTATAATACTTTTCATAGATGGAATATAATTATGGAATACATGTTGATGTATGATTTAAACGATACAAATATATCTTATTCATATAGGTAAGGGTCCTATGGTAGCCCATGTCGAGCTAAAAACACATATTTTCAATGCTGCAACTACCCTCGCAAGGATAACAGGACATGTATTGGAGCTAGAACAAGACATTTATTATTCATACGAAGATGGCCTTCCGTATGGCAGCAAAATCCTGGACCCTGAACTCAAGTCAAGAAAGGTGACCCAACGCATTCCACCTTTGCTATATGATACAAATGTTCGGCATTAACATGCAAGACAAGTCTACCAGCAACACAGTTATCACTCGTGCAGGACTTTTCATGCACCGTTTGATTGTCCATGTATGGCGAATAGAGGATTCTATAATAAAAAATATATCCTCTGCGGTGAACCCGTAGCTGGAAGGAGCTACATCGGTCGGCCATATCTTCGTTAAAAAGACGTATGCAAGAGCGACACGAAAGTCACCGGCATCAACGTATCAACATGGTAAACCGCAGCCATCAATATAAGGATTGGGGAAAGGAGGTGACTATCGGACTGAAAATGGCGAGGAAACGATACGCAAGAATACCGAGAAAATGCGTACCAGGCGAAAAAAGTAATAAAGTATCATACCACCAGCCTCTATATATGTTCAACATAATTGCACCTGGGACTTCAGTATTGGACCTTATAGCAACCGAAAGCGATGCAGTACCACTATGGGTAGCCAACGGAGCGCTATATCTGAACGACCTGTGGATGCCCACTACTACTATAAAAACAATACATTGGATAATATCTATCATATTCACAAACTTTAACTTGATACAAGAAAATAAAAACTAACAACTATTATTCAACAAAATTTGATCCAATTTGCTATAGTTGTTGATAAGAATTATACTTACCAGATGTAACTGGTGTGGCAGAAGTTGTGGACTGTACAGTTGACTGTGTGGATATTGAGGTGCTACCTTCTGTGGCAGTAGCCGTTGTTGGTGCGACTGGTGTAGATGGTACTGTTGTAGTTCCAACTGTCGGTGTCCCAGTTGTTGTAGTACTTGGTGTTGTAGTACTTGGTGTTGTAGTGCTTGGTGTTGTAGTACTTGGTGTTGTCGTACTTGGTGTTGTAGTACTTGGTGTTGTAGTACTTGGTGTAGTCGTACTTGGTGCAGTAGTAATTGGTGTTGTAGTACTTGGTGTTGTAGTACTTGGTGTTGTAGTACTTGGTGATGTAGTAATTGGTGTTGTAGTATTTGGTGTCGTAGTACTTGGTGTTGTAGTACTTGGTGTTGGAGTACTTGGTTTTGTAGTACTTGGTGTTGTAGTACTTGGTGTTGTAGTACTTGGTATTGTAGTACTTGGTGTTGTGGTACTTGGTGTTGTGGTACTTGGTGTTGTAGTACTTGGTGTTGTGGTACTTGGTGTTGTAGTACTTGGTGTTGTAGTATTTGGTGTAGTAGTAGTTGGTGTTGTAGTAATTGGTGTTGTAATACTTGGTGTTGTGGTACTTGGTGTTGTAGTACTTGGTGTAGTAGTAGTTGGTGTCGTAGTACTTGGTATTGTAGCTGTGAGGGTGGTAGTTTCTGTTGGTAGGTAAATTATCGTTACACCTTCAGTTAATATACCAATGGAAATAGCACACGTATTTACATGAAGAAATACAAGAAAACGGAAATTATGAATAAATTCTGTAGAGCCACATGAGGTGAAATGAGTTTATTTTTATCTAAAACTAACTTATTGACAAAAGAGTGTTTTGATAATTTATTTACAGGAATGATAATATATTAGCTTGCTTCTTTAGAGCAAGTCGTGTATAAATTAAGGGTTAATGATCGGTATGCCGCGGACTACCGCCTAGTAATGTACGGCACAGGGGATAACATAGGCGACAGGGATAGTGTTATCCCCCGTGGAGTGCATTACCAGGCGGTAGTCCACGACATACCGTTCATTAACCCTGTTCATTTAAAATATAAAATAATAATCACACTTTTAATCATATTTTTCATTAAAGTATTCCCAAAATTTCTCAAAACTATTCACCCCCGTCTTTATGTAGTTAACGCATACCCACGAAACTGTGTGATTTGCGGGTGCTAAATAGTATGATATTAAAATATTGTAAATGAAATCATGGAGGTTCTGCACGTGATATCATTTCATCGAATTTAGCAGTAGTGTAATGTAAACAGACATATGACTATATATATATGCCACTGGTTATCTGCTGATTAAAGAGACAACGGCGACTACAATTGGCTGTGAACAATAAGCCAATTAACACATAGCGATATTAATTGCCTACATACAGTCAATTATATAACTTCTTATTCAATAGCAACACACTGTAAAAACATATTGGTCAAATTTGACCAAGTCTTGGTCAACTGTGCACCGAACCAAATTTGGTCAAAGTTTGTGTGCAATTTCCCATTGAAATTTGTTGAAATTTTTGACCATAGTTGACCCATTATTGGTGAAATTTGACCATTGTGTATACAGGTAACGGTTAACTGTCCATCAAATCAAATATGTTCAAAATTATAATGGGGAATTGCACACAAAGTTTGACCAAATTTGGTTCGGTGCATAGTTGACCAAGACTTGGTCAAATTTGACAAATGTGTTTTTACAGTGTATCCTTTTGTCTATCCTTTTGTCTATCCTATTCCTTCCTCATTGTCCTCTAAATCCTCCCCTCTCCCTCAATGGTTATGCACGCCCCTGGTCTAAATGTAATACTTCCTTATTCCCATGGCATCTCTCTCACCAAAGGCACCAACGCGTGTACTCTTGCTGTGTATCATCAAGTTATTTTCAATTGCTTGGTAATTAATTGTTCGTGTTAAGTTGATTTCATCTAGATTATTACCCTGGATTGGAAACTTTAAAGTCCTTCAGCCATCGAGGGACTATGCCAACAGCAGATGAGAGATGTATAAAATGGTCATATCGCATTCAACACTTCGCGGGTACCATACATATACCAAGTTGCATATTTGTTTTGTAGATTGTACATGCTGCGTCTCAATTGTTCGCAATAAATCACAGATGATTGATCATAGAGTATGACGTTCTTATGTTATTATCACAATAATAAGAATAAATGTGCAGGTAATGACGTGCTTGATACACAATTGAGATATATTAATTAGGGTGCATCGGATTTGAGAGGACAACTATAATTATATTAGTATTTAAAAATGCTAATAAATTATTCATTGCCAGGAAGGTATTTGTTTCAATTTTGAACTTTGCTCGCCATATTAATTTTGAATATTTTACCGTGCCAGTTAAGTTCAACACGATTTAAGATAAAACGAATGTGTTTTTCTCCAATGCAGATATACTGGAAAATTTACAATTAGGTCAACGTCTGGTGCTTTAAATCGTCTATTGCAAAGCACAATTTGGAATGAATGAATGAATAGGTTTCCTGGCCCTTTTCAACGCAGTGGTTATACGAGCCACCCAAAGCCTTTGATATACC
>JAODAI010288829.1:0-15746 GCA_027575025.1 Scotoplanes globosa | reverse complement strand
GTATCCCACTTAGTGAATACAACCATTTATAGTTATAATACAATATTGGGATTAGGAAGTTACTTGCTTATTTATAATCCAATTGGGATGCATACATTTGAGGTCTGCTACATGAAGTACATGCCGAAAAATAAGTAAACATATCACAGAATAGCGGAGTAAGACATTGATATGAATTTATCAACTTGACAACAATACAACAAGGGAAATATGGTGTGTGATCAATAATTGACGTGTTGAGAAGATTACTTCATAATAAGGAATGCTAAACGGGACAAATTATAGGACACGATACGAGGCACATTACTAGAGACTGTGCTATATATAACATTTATATGCAGTTTGATACTGATTGGAGACAGAAACTTATATTTAAAATGGCATGTGGTAGGAAGGAAGTGGACGTGGATATTAAGGGCGGCAGGCTAGTGAAGGATCAGGACGAGAAGTTGATCACCAGCAAGGATGAGGTAATTAGGGTGTGGGGTTATTATTTCAGAGAGCTGTACAATCAGCTGATATATTTACAGAGTATATCTAGGAGGGAGATGGAGGTAGATGATATTTCGGAATTAAAAGTGGATTGTGTTCTTAGACGGATGAAGAAGGATACGCCTCCAGGCACGGATGACACGCGGTGTAGATGTGTGTTATTTAGGAGAAATAGGGGTTAATGGTTACTGATATTGCCCAGTGTGTGTTTGAGGGATCGTAGTATACCAAGTGACTTGCAGACTGCCATGATTATGCCCACTTGGAAGCAGAAAGAAGATGATCACGATCCATGATATTAACTGGATCGGGAGCCGAGATGCACGCCGCCTCATTTGTTTTACATTTTGAATTGAAAGCTACCAGTATATAACATTTTCCTTCAACGACTTTCTTTTAGCTGTTTTGTGCACACTTAGACACCATTCCCGTCCAAATCGAACATTCCATGTAGGTGTTACATGGACATTAAAAGTTATGTTTTAAAAATGTGCAATTATTGAATATGTTTGTACATAAAACGTACGTGAAAAACCATTATATATGTTGTAACACTGTTATTTGAAATGGATTGACATTCAATTCATTATGTAAGTCTGAATTTGTTGTCAGATATAGATCCTTTCATCTGAAACAATAAAATTCCTCTCAAACAATATAATACATAAGAAGCGAAACAAAATAATACATAGCAAATACCAAAACCATTAAAAACAATGAAATACATAAGAAAATACTAAAATATCACATTAAATCCATTTAAAAATAAGTCTCGAAATATATTCATAGTACCATGCGTATCATTTATATTTATCCTAGCTTATAATGGAGTTACATTATACTTTAAGATAGAATTGAGGTAACTTGGGGTATTTTATGAAATTAATGTGGAATTTTAAAGTCACATTTTTAATTAGCTCAGAGTTACATAAGTTGACATACTAATAATGTTTTCACCATGTTGTGTAGAACATAATTTTCTATGGTCACATCAATTTTGAAGTCATTCAGATATACCATGGTCAAGATCCTAAGTGCCGAATCGCCACTCCAGCATAGCTGAACACCAACAAAGAGTGGAATCAGAGATTAGGGTGAAGGTGTTTCGACGAGGAATGAAGAGGGACAGGTGCAGAAGAAGCTGTATGTCAATGGGAGTATGGTGATGGGTTTTGTAGATATGGAGAAGGCTTATTATACTGTACCTAGGACATTAGAGTAGTTACTTCTACGTTGAGTTGGATGGGTGCCATTGAAGCGGAAGTCTTGGTGGTAGATGATCTTTGTATAGATTCCCAGGTTAGAGTTTTGTGTGGTTCGGGTAAATATCAGGCTCAGACAGGACGGTGGTGTTAGTCCACTTCTTTTAACAATACTGATTAGCAAGTTTTTAGAAGAAAGTCAGTAGAAAGAAAATACTGTAAAAGCTGCTATATTTGTATATGCCAGTGATCTGACAGTAGTTATGAAAACTAAGCCCCAGTTGCATGAATTTCTGGTAGAATGAAAGGAAATCATTTGAGAAACACGGGTTACATATGAGGCTGGACAAGACATAGGTTTTGTCAGTGGGCATGCAGAGACATGATTTGGGTATAGCTCTAGCAGGAAGAGGTATTAAGCAAACGGATATGTATACCTATCTGGGGTGAATGATATCTTGGATGAAAAGGATCGCGAGCGCTAAGTGGGTAAATATGAGTCTTAGATGATTTGCGGGGGACATAGCGATGATTATGCGCCTTACAGAGGTTAGAACGGGGATGCATGAGGTGGGATAGGCATGTAAAACATATGGATTGAGGGTGATTCTTGAATATGGAGATGTCGCACGTAGAAGTTGGTAAAATGGGTAGGGCGAGGTATCGATTGAGATGGAAAGACTGTGAGAGAGATTTTATGCGGGTGGGAATAACGATTAGCGGGTCCTGTCTTTGGATAGGAGGAGGAGGAGAGTTTTGACCACTGATTTGGGAAATACAATATTTAGTGTTTTCTTCATCACTCCTTGTTAGGGATACATGAGGTAGATAGAGAGAGACGTTCATGAATTGAACTCAAGTTGCAGCTTCAATTGTTCACATAGAAAGGGATCCATTATCTTTGAAACGGTTGTGACTGGCTAACCCAGTACTATAAATTAAAAATATTTTTGGGTATAACTCTAGCAGGAAGAGGTATTAAGCAAACGGATATGTATACCTATATGGGGTGAATGATATATTGGATGACAAGTATCGCGAGCATTAAGTGAGTGGATATGAGTCTTAGATGATTTGCGGGGGACATAGCGATGATTATGAGCCTTACAAAGGTTAGTAAGGGGATGCATGAGGTGGGATGGGCGTGTAAAACGTATGAATGGAGGGCGATTCTCGAAAATGGCGATGTCGCACGTGGAAGTTGGTAGAATGGGTAGGGCGAGGTATCGATTGAGATGGAAAGACTGTGATAGTGAGTTTATGAGGGCTGGTGGGAATAAAGATTAGCGGGTCATGTCTTTAGATAGGAGGAGGTGGAGAGTTCTGACCACTGATGTGGGAAATACAATATGTAGTGTTTTCTTCATCACTCCTTGTTAGGGATATATGAGATAGATAGTGAAAGATTTTCATGAATTGAACTCAAATTGCAGCTTCAATTGTTCAACTAGAGAGGGATCTATTCGCTTTAAAACGGTTGTGACTGGCTAACCCAGTACCAGAAATGAAAATTGATTACGTAAAACGTAGGCTATACTACGAACATATACTATTGTTGACAGTGCATGTATGGTTGATTTTAAGCAAGTCAACGTATAAACAGTTACATGACAGAGTATCCACACATTTATGGTAAGGGGGTGAAGTGGATTTGGGGCTGATGTTTTAATTAATACAAATATATCATCATTGTGCATAGTTCACCATTTTGTATTATGATATATAGTATGCATCGTGAGGAATATAACAAATATGTATTCAGTATGGTTGCTATGTGGTAACCAGCTGGGAGCTCTGATTGTCTAAAGGAAGATACAGAGATAACTGGAGATACAATCGACCTACAGTTACAGTATCATATTTGGGAGAGCTGTAAACCATAACATTCCACACTCAACTGTTAATCAGGATCTGTAAGTGTTTGCTTTGGTAATCATTAACCAGGCAATCAGGCAATTTGTATTCCTAGTAAAAAGTAACAAATTTACTGGATTTTTTGTTCATGTTTCAATGAAGACTGACATGTACAACAACTCCAGCAAGTTGTACGTTGATACCTTCTCTCATTGTTGAAATATGATTGTCCCCCGTACCACTACTAAGTAATGTTCATGTTATTGGAAAAGTACGTTCAAAGTTGGCCTTGCATTTTCAAAAATAATATGAAGACAATTGCTTTAATTTTCATTTAAATCACATTGGTTATCGATATTGTGTTTGTAAATGAAGATTACGCCCTACTACCACCATTACAATATTATTTTACTCTTATATACGTAGGGACGACTTCGGGAAATTGTGTCCATTCAGACACTACAAAGTATTTTTAGACTAGGTCAAACATAATATTTATATTGTAATCTGAAGTTATTATAAGAAAATATAATTATGATTAATTAGGGAATAATGCATATATTAAACTGTTCTTTATTGCGGAATGATAACCGTGATGACGTCATCGTAGCCTTTGATTGTGCCAAGGTCGTAGGCCGCGCGACATTGTCAGCTATGATGACGTCAGACCGGTTGTCATCTCTGAAATAAATAATACCACCCAAACACCCAGAAAGTCTAGACGAAACTGATCTTTCATAACATGAATTACATTGTATGTGCAAGTACCATTGCACGGTTCGTATTGTAATATTACAATTCAAAACCTGGATGAAATAAACAAACATGAACACAGTGTATGTGTATGGCATAATACCGTGGTATGTATAGTGTGTAGTAGTATTAATTTCGTCAAGTTACAAATGTATTGCATTACGTTGCCACGGTTGCTTATAATAATACTAATAATAATAGGCCTGTAAGGTTTATTTAATTTTACGACACTAAGCGACCACCGAAGTGGGAGAAGCAAAGGCTTTTAAATTACAACATCACGTCGGGTGATCATCCAATTAATAAATTTGAAGTCAAATTTGGATTTCTTAAATTTGAGATTGTCGTTCGCATGGGAAATCCGTGATTGTTCTCGGATGGAAAACCCACACTACTAGGCCCGACCGGGGATTCGAACCCTAAATCTCGTAGTTGCTGAGATTCATAGCTTCTAGAGTTTTTGTGACCGGTTAGCTCAGTTGATAGAGCGTTGGACTTATGATCGTAAGGTCACGAATTCGAATCCAGAGTGATGATCATTATATTCCAGTGGCTCTAACGGGTATATCAAAGACATTGGGTGTCTCATATAACCACAGACTGCGTTAAAAATGGCCAGTAAACCTATTCATTCATTCATTAGAGCCACCATATTTATATATGTTTGGTGTATATTTACTCCACGATGTAGGCCTACTGTTCGGACACTGCAAGTTTCTATAATATGGTGTCCGCTATTTGTTCTCCACGACATTTGTCCCTAGCTATGTTATTGTATGGACACTCGTCTCATTATTGGTCCCCATTGGTCCCATTTTGTCTGAAGATATCTTACTGTATGGGCACTCGTCTAATTATTGGTCGCCGCCCCCCATCCATGTCAGTTCTCTATTGCCGTCTGACTACACGGGCACCTGTCTCATTATTGGTCTCTCGTCGAGGGGGATTTGTCCTTAGCTGCCATATTGCTTGCACGGGCACTCGTCTCATTATTGGTCCACTAGCGGGGGGAGGTAAATTATTATTTTCGCTGTGTATTTTTACTTATAGGATAATACGTACACGGTAAAAAAAGTGTATTAAAGTAATATAGAGATCCAAATCAGGAAATATATCCCTGTTGGGATATTATGATAATACTCCATTCCCCACCTCATTATTTTCCCCGTTGTGATAACAACATTTCAAACATTTATCTCCTCTCAAACATTTATTTCATTGATCGTCCTGATAACATTTAAATAATATGTCTTATTTCTGCTCCGGTGTGACGAAGCAATGTAAACAAATTTTCAAGAAATTGAGCGGGTTAAGCATGTCATATTATGTATCAGTATTATGTATTGGGATACTTGTGTGTACTGCACTATATTATATAGGCACTGTGTTGGGTATCACCATCATAACAAATGTGTATAGTTTACTCAATAAGATATTATAAATATACACGTACCACCTTACCATAAT
This sequence comes from Scotoplanes globosa, assembly GCA_027575025.1. Taxonomy (NCBI): domain Eukaryota; kingdom Metazoa; phylum Echinodermata; class Holothuroidea; order Elasipodida; family Elpidiidae; genus Scotoplanes; species Scotoplanes globosa. Next base: position 9,978 of record JAODAI010288829.1, on the reverse strand, counting down.
TTGAGACCTAAAATATATTTTGGCAAGTCAATTTTGTAATATTTGTATATTTAATTACAGAGACAGAACAACGAAACGGGTGACCAATAAGACCGGTGATCAATGAGACGGGTGACTAGATGATATGGGTAACCTATAAGACACATTCTAAAAATGTTTTCGTAACTGCTGCCAGTGAGATCGGGTACCAATGATATATTGGACCAATCAGACGTACTTTATCAATTTCTTTTATAAATACCGGAGAACCAATGCAACGTGAACCAATGATACATACATATACAACGTGACACATATATATATATATATGCATTTATATTTTCGATTATACATGCATATATGCCTACAGGTAATCTTCTACGTTGACTTTTTATTTTAAGGTATGGATATTACTTTACGAATACATCAAATTCGTCACCATCACTATGATCATAATATTAATATTAATTATATACTTATGTTCAGTACAGTATATGATAATATTGCAACTGGCTGGTTGGAAATATACAGTATATATTATCCCCCTTTACAGTGAAAAAGTCATTGGTTTGGTCCATAGAAGATAAGTAAAAACGAGACATAATGCTACTCTCTTCAATATATTTAGGTATGGTTATCAATCCAGTGATCATCGAGTAGTATACAAAATATATGATACACGCACGCTATTAAACCAACGTATTATACATTACTCGAACGAGCAGATAAATCCGCTCAATCAGCTAGTATCTAGACAGAAAACAACGTTGTTAGTTGATGTTTACCTTATAGTAATATTACTAGAGTACATATCTCGCTTGTCAATTGGCAGATTGGATATCCATTTACATTTTTTTTATATATCATAAAGACTCTTTTTCTGCATTTATTATTTTTAATGCATGTTTTTATATTTAATTTGCATTGATCTCAAAAGACCTCTGATTACACGGCATGACTTGTAATTTGACTTCAAAAGATAAATTCTGCTCATAGCTCAGTTGGTCGGAGCACTGCCATATAAGCATATGTCCCATATTCGAATACCGGTGTTCTGATATATTTTCAGTATCACATTTTAACTGATATTCGTAGAAATATTTAAGCACTTCATTTAATATACTGAACATGTACTCTAAACGATTTTATTATTTACTTCATATACTAACAATATGTTTTTATGATAGGGCAACACTAGCGTCTCATGTAGGGACAAGCGGCTCAAGAGGCGTGCCCACTACAATCTGTATATTTATCACTTGTGATTTTACTTGAAAAGATCAATTCAGCTCGTACCTCAATCAGTCGGAACACTGTCATGTAAGCAGAGGTCCCATGTCCGTATCCCGTTGTGATGATATTTTTTGCAGTATCAGTTTTAACTGAATTATGTTAGTAGAAAGATTCAATTCCTTCATTTAATCTACCGAACATGGCTAGGAGGGCAGTAGAAAAGGCAATGGGTGATACAGAAGATAACATTTATAAGCAGCTTAACGATGACCGGGGAGGAAACTTATCTTTAGAATGGCACATGGCAGAAAGGAATAGAGAGGTAGATTGGTTAAATATCAGAAAGGGAGCTTGGTCACCCGTAAGGATGGGATGATTAGGGTATGGGAGAAATATTTCAAGGATATGTACAATCAGGGAGGGGGCACTGACTTAGATTTATAAAATGCAGTGAGAGGTAGGATTGTGGTGGAGGAGATTTCCGAGTTGAAAGTAGATTGAGAGAGATAATGCTGCGGGATTGGATGAAATGCGGTTGGAAATGTTTGTAATCACAGGGGATGTATAGGTGTGAAGTGGCTGGGGAAATTTATTAATAAAACGTTTTTTGGAAGGAGGGGGAATTCCTAGTGATTAACAGACGGGCCTTATTGTGCCCATTTGGAAGCGTAAATGGGATATTTATGATCCTGGAAAGTATCGGGATATCACATTGTTGGGGCAAGTTTTAAGCTACTGGAAAGGATTTTCGATAGAAGAATTATAACAACGGTTGTATAGGTGATTGGAGAGGAACATCATGGATTTCTTAGGCGAAGAGGGGCAATTAAGTGGTGGTCTATTCTCACTTAGTCATCTGTTGTAAAAGAGATTGGAGGCTAGAGGGATTATGGTATTGGGTTTTGTTGATTTGGATTTGGATTTGTGGACAAACAATATATTATCATTATGGGAAACAATAGCATCTCATGTAAGGCTAAGCGACTCAAGAAGCGTGCCCACTGCCACCTGTATCTGTATCACTTGTCGTTTGACTGGAAAATATCAATTCAGCTCATAGCTCCGTTGGTCGTTTATGTAAGCAAAGGTACTAGGTTTGAGTCCCGATGTGCTAATTTATTTCACATGATCAGTTTTTAACTGAATTATGTTCGTAGAAAGATTAATTTCCTTTAATATATGATATAAAATAAATACAAACGAATATTCTTAAGGTATACATAATGCGATATTTCGATGTTTTCACAATATCATCTTCAGGCAGAAGTACAAGGAAATTAAAAATACAAATTAACTAAACTGCTATCACAATTTGTATTTTTAATCGCTCATTGCAAAACGAGAGGCGTATGGTGCGTGGTAACATGCTTCCCGGTAGCGGCCTTGTAATTATTTACCATCCATAGTTCCCCTTGCCGATCCTACCTACTAACATATGCAACTCGGTTCTATGTAACACACTCCTGTACGTAATGTTGGGACTAGTTTCTTTTATAAAAAGAACCAGCCACAGCCATGCCAATACGAAGATATAACTCCACCAACTGGCTGCCGTCAGTATTCCTTATTCCCTATCCAAAATTATCCACCAACTCCTCTTCACCAAGGCCTAACCCCAATATGAGCATTGGAATCCCCAGCTACACATACCATGATACATATCTAGTCAATAAAATGTAGTGTTATCTAAAAGAGTGGTTTCAAACATTGTAGATACAATTATTTGGCCCTACGGTTGATCCATATTATATATGGAATAATGTAGCATGATGCCATGTATTTTCGATTTATTGACAGATTATATTATTATCAGTCATAAAAATACCTTGTATTAATTTCCAAAACTTTAATTTTGGCATTGAACTTTTAACTTTTGAGTTTTTCTTGGTTATCAACAAGTTAACAGTATCGCTAATAATATTACATCAGAGGTTTCGGTGTATATTTCGTAAGCAGAAACTTCGTTTTGAATTGACATTTCCTATCGCCTTCAAAATCTTCGATACTACTAATATCACTGTTACCGATATCTGACAATGACAGTCTATTCTGAAGATATATTTAATCATTGAGACCCACGGCCGGGTAACATGATCAAATTGACGGAGTGATGTAAACCAGATAGTCTCCGAAAAATCGTTATTAATGATATAATATCATTTTTGGTAAACAAGAAATCGTTCAGAATTGACTTTTCTTATCGCTTTTTAAATCATCAATGTGACGAAAATTAGGGCTGTCGATATGGGGCGGTGAAAGTTCATTCTGAATAGATCACCCGGTAATACGATCACATTAAATTGGCATACAACCAGACAGTTGCGTACAGCTAACTTGATATGCATTTTATCATAGGAAATAGTTGACACTGTGCCAGCATGAATTGTTTGTGGGATTTTGAGATATTGAAATACATATATATAGGCATAACGTACCATACACGATATTAAAGTTTCCTAAAAATCATAGGGGATGGTGGTTTTGAATGCAGGTATACATAATATAAATACAATGTTCACTTCGATTAACTTCGTTGCCGCTGTCGCTTTCTTGGTGATACGCCTTGGTGCTGTACACTTGAAGGAAGTTCCGACTAAGCAAGATAATATATTGTTATCTGAAAATCAACAGCATACAGCGAGGGGGAATGACGATCGACCCACTGTTACCATAGCGATACCAGGCGAAGATAGAATAGCACAACTCGAGGTAAGGATGATTATGTCTGATACCTGCATTAATACGTATTATACAGAAGAGCTGGTTTGTCTATAATAAATTACCAAACAATTATATTATTTTAATGTTTCGCCTAATATACATAAATATATGATTGAGTGCTAATTATAGGCATGGGAACATATAATTGTGAAAGAAGTTAACCGAAAAAACAATTAAATATATAGGCTTGATAAGCTGGTCAGTCCGGAATCATTATACAATAACTAAGCTAATGCACATATTTGAAAGCAACAGAAAACTTCAGCATGTGTTATGCCTAATATTGATAAAGTTGCTACATGTGCTACTTTGAAATGATGAATAGTAACTTGGAATATGATGGGGAAGACATTTTATAAAAACGATTTATCGTGTGAGCAGTTTTTAATATCAGTTGACATGGTCCAATTATACTAAATATAGCAGTGTTGAATTTCCAATAATATTGAAATGTGGAAATATTTGACATTTTCTGACAAAATAGTGATTTTAAAACGATATATTTAAGTTACTTTATAATTTCTTTCTATTTGGAAACTTTATAACCAACAAACCTGATAAAGATCACTATTTTTATATATTTTAGGAAAAATATAATATATACAAAGCATACAATTACCAATATGATGCTTTAATTGAATAAAAAGGGTACCTTATATGTCTCAATACTGTACACATGTTGTAATGTTATACAACTACTTAAAAACTTGTATAAACCAGGCATGTTATAATATTCAAACTCGTCACATTGGAAGAATAATTATATTAAAATATATATCGTATTTGGTAATAGGCTTGATTTTCTATTTTACTGTTTTGAATTTGGATTTTAACTGCTGATTTACTAATAATTTATGTTCAAAGAAGTGAATATTGTTTTTAATTTGATATGTTTCGTCACTTCGAATAACCATAACATGTTATATATCACATGAATACATATTACATGATCTGTATACTATATAATTATTTCAATATTCAACAATATAATATATATCAGAAAACAGTTACAAAAAATACAATTATAGTGCTCATGGATAAAAACCTTTTTTTAGCGGACAACACCGTTACAACTAACATTTTGCCTCTGGAACTGCTGAAACTAAGCAGTTGTATTTATGATTTATATAACAATTAAAGTTCAAATATGTTATTAATCAATTTAGGATATTTTTTTACATTTTGGGTTAATAATTCATAATAGTGCTTAAAAACATAATATTTATTGAAGCTCATCATAATTATTTTTTCAACAGAGTTGTTAATGTGAGTATTCATTAATTTCATCAATATGAATTCAATGCAATGTTTTCAGATGGATATTATTGTCATTAGTGCCAATTATAAATATTGCAACTGACATCATTTTCACTTGGACAATTTACTTCCCAAATTTATCTCAATTTGACAATGTCTATTGTTTATCAATATTTTACTATGCATGTCATGTCACAGGGAAGTCTTTCCCACGTATATATGATGCAGCATGTATTCAGAAGCTGCAGTATTCATGACTCAACAAGTAAACTTGATATTGAGAAATATAAATTATAAATACAATAGACCTATACATTCATTTAGTTACTTACATTGATTGTAAAATGTAAGTACCTAATTGATTATCCTTCTCTAAGTTATGTACAGTATGCCATCAAGATTATTTGATAATCATTCTACTTGGTGCACATTCCAAATATATTATTGGCAACAATAGGGGTCAATGTTGATCGCCAACAAGTTACAACACAGTTGGGCATGCATGAAACAGGACAATGAATTTTATAGAGAGATACAAATGTCACAGTAACACGTATATATTATAAAGCCTAAATACATACTCATTAAATTATACAGACCTAGGCCTATGCTACTTCATTATGATGCCCATAATTATATTATGCAGGTCCTCTCAAATTTATAAATATTAAACTGCTAGTAAAATCGATAACATGTAGAAACTCAATATTTTGATTTATTATATATTCTTCAATTTTCCTTTAAAAAACACAATTTTATTTAAACTGTGCCTGGTTCATGTTTTCTGTAAAATTGGTGTTACAAAATAGACAGACCACATCATTGCTTTAATACATTAGTATCGTTCTGATATACATCTAGATAATTATGTATGAACATATTCCATGGACAATTAAACCCATGCTGCATATACAGTATAGACTCTGTAACACTTTATGTTTAGACAACTATAGGTATCACCTGCTCCCATTATAGCTATTGTATAATTATCATTAGCATATTGTAGGCTATAGACTGAGATATAAATGTTGCAATTACAGAAAATCCATTACTGCAAATATATATAATTATCACCTGATTGTTGAAAACAACAAAACACGGGGAAAATGAGTCTGTGCAGGGAAATAAGATACTTGTTTGGGTTCGTGCCATAATGAAATGCTACTGTAGCTGGCGCCTTAATCTCACTACTGCTTGTATCCAATATATTGTAATGTATTGTTGAAATGACTGTGACTATTTATATTTTACATCTAAATAATGTTTTTTTCTAAAATATGATACAGGTAGCAATGGTAGGTTTTAAAATTACTTGCTCTTAAAACTTGACCACTAGCGGTGATGTTCGTTACCTTTTGAGTTATCAGGCATATTCCAACATTACATTGGAAGTTATAAGTTGATATTCCAATTTACTGAAATTTACTATCCACAAAGTTGAATAAATTACAATGTACTTATTTTAATTGGATTGAGAAATGGTCATGTCGGTTCAGTGCATTAAGTGTCATTAATATTATAATCACAAGGTAATCATAGGAAACTAATTATAACGAATTCCTCTTTTTTTATTTAACACATGGCTTACATGCAATTGTATACGAGTCGCTATACACGTTTGATATTGATACTCTGGAAGAAACTTAAGCTGATTTTTTGCATGATCGCCAGGTCCTTAGCAGTCATGTTATTTTTAGGGAAATGTGGTTTAATATTGTGACATTTACTTCGTATGGTAGATAATATGTGTAAATAATCAATTATTTTATATTTTTGGTTCAATTTTTAAATTATTTTGGAATGATGAAGTCCGTTACACTTTAGTGGTGATGTCCGTTACACACTTGGGTGATTGTTTTGAAATGGCGATGTATGTTACACTTTCTAATATCACTTATGGTGATGTCTGTTACATATTTGGACATAATTTGCAACGCGAAAACTACTTAACGAATTCCAATGTTTATGGTGTATATTAACATTGGGTTACACTCCATACATACCAGCCTAGAAGCTCAACCGAGCTAATTTGAGTAAATGCCGAAAACAGTAATATTTCAGAAAGTAAATTAATTTAGGAACATTTTGATAGAAAAAACACTCAAAAAAATTCACATACATTTGAAGCAACACAATTTAACGGAATATATTACATTATGATGAATACCAACTTTCCAAAATAAAATTGGATGGATAGGATTGTTACAAACTTGTCAATAGCCGCATTCAAAGGCTCTGAGTATGTTTTTAAGTTGATATTTTGATTTGTTCTTTTTACTGGACTATATCTGAAAAACTAATATGGATATATAGGTTATAGTTATTGTTTTCAGAAAATTCAATATGTTTTACACTATAAACAATAGTGCCAATTGTTCTGTATCATTTGTTTTTGGTTTTTGTAAATGCAACACAATTGGGGCGGTTTACCTGAAATTCACCAATATCCTTTATATATACCCAGTATTTTGTAGTTATATATAAGGGAGCGACGTCTGCATTGTGTGAATTTAACTTTACATTGACATATACTACATCTAGTGACACATACATGTAATACACTCTGGTATTGAGAGTATAAAGTCATACAAAATGTTACAAAGCAATATATATTTTGTATCGAACCTGCTCTCGCTGTAAAATGTTATCACCCGCTTTGATATAATATGATACACGATTATGTTCAGTTCAACTATGGGTGATGATGGACATCAACAATCACCCGGCAACAGTGAACTGTCAAATCAATGTGGGTAAAATTTAGGCGGAAGGTATAATTATGATGGTATTTATTTATTTATATTTATTAAGTTATATCTCTTTCATAACAGTTTTATTCACATTAATATAATCCATTGAAAACATGAAAGTGGCTGCGAACAGTGGCAAGTATTTGCAACGATCACCCTTAGATGATGGCTCTAGGAAAATGCATGTACATATTACATTAAGCAGATATAGACAAACGTATACTAAAATTTGATCAACTATAATACAAATTATTTTATTTCAATTAACACTACACCTTTCTCATAGGTCAGTAATAATATTTCAACTTCCTTTGTCCTATGCTAGATATGTTTGTAATAAAAGTGGTGCAATATTTGATTTACTATTGTTACAGCATTGATATTCTCGTAGTTCCCGATACAGGGTTATACGTGAGGATGATATGGCAGTAATTCATGATATTACCCCGCCTGTGTATGTATTTACTCATGTTCATAGGATGAATCGAACGGGTGGTGGTGTTGGTGTATTTTCTAAGTTGCGTTTTAGTATCTCCATTAAAAATACAATACAATTATCAATCTTTTGAATATATGGAATTATTTATTGAATCCATTAAACTTATACTTTTTATTTTAGACCGGCCACCATCCACTGTTTCTAGCATACATACGTTTAATGGTGAATTTGATACATTTTTAAAATATGTTAATGTTCACGATATTGGCAATACTATTTTGACTGGTTTTCATCTTGATAATGAGACCAATGGTAATACTAAAAAATAATTTATATTTATCTGCCTATGACTCAGCATGTAAAATCAGCACGAACAAAAATGGCCATATTCTTGACTTACTTATAACATGTTGATGTTTACAAAATGTTGTTCACAATGTATATGTTCTGGATGTTGGAATTTCGAATCACCACGCTATTTTTTGTGATATATATGACAACCAGAGGTAGTTCCTAAACTATGTCTTTCAGGAAAATAAAGTCAATTCACATTGATGCTTTTAAAAAAGACATTATTAAGAGTAACATTTCCCCGATTGATTATTTATCAATCGATGAGTTAGTTTCAAATTATAACCATATTTTATCTGATTTATTGGACCATCATGGTCCAGTTATTACTAAAAATGTTCGCTAAAGTGCATTGTGCGCCTTGGTTCAATGAACAAATGTTAAATGCTAAGAGACAAATGCGGTGTGGTGAACGTAAGTGGAGAAAAACTAAACTTGCTGTACATAAATAAATGTGTCTCAAACACTGTCATATTGTGAGATCCCTTATTACTACGCTAAAGCAAGACTTATTACGTGATCAAATTACTAAAAATGCAAAGAACCACCGTAATATCTTTAATATTATTAATGGTTTTGTCAAAACTCCTACCTCTTTAATACTATTAATGGTTTTGTTAAAACTCCTACTAAATTTTCCACTTTTCTTATTAAACAACATAATATAGCTGACAAATTTAGTACTTTTTTACAGGACAAAATTGCTACTATTCATTCAGAATTTTCAATTGATCATCTTTCTAGTGATCAGTCTACTTGTAATCGCTCTAATTCACATTATATTTGCTTTACTTTTCAGTTAGAGACTGGGGAGGATGTCGAACATATTTTGAGAAAAAATGCCTCAAACACTAGCAGAGTTCGTCCAGTGCCAATCGATCTTGTTACAACTTGTTATGATTTTCTTTTGCCTGCAATTACTCGAATTGTTAATTTAAGTTTGTCTAGTGATACTGTTCTTGCTGCATTTAAATCTGCAATAATTAAGAAATTAAAATGTGATATTGATTCACTTTCAAATTATTTGTCTAAGCTATAATTTGCCATTTCTGTCAAACCTACTTGAGAGGGTATAGTTTACTCTCAATTTCAACTTCATCCTGAGGACAATAATCTTCTAGATGGGGGTGGATGGTGCTCCTTAGCCTTCGCAGGCAGTCCATCTAGGAGAAGGAAAACGCTGATGTAACACCGCACACATGCGCTTGGGCAGCGCTATGTGGCTATTGTCTCGGGTGGATGGGGCTC
>JAODAI010288828.1:0-24523 GCA_027575025.1 Scotoplanes globosa | reverse complement strand
GATGGAGGTTCAGGATCATATTATGAGGACATTGTCCTTACTGATCCTTTCTTACTTAACTTAACTTAACTTAACTTATGCTACCTTTACCAAATGCATTTTCCAAAACATTTTTTGAGAACAGTGATCAATTACTCATTCCTTATTTGGATGTATTATGCTGCATTTACTGGATGACGACGACGTTAGTAAAATGGTTTAAATTAATTCCTTATCAGCAAATCAGCATACATACATCCTTTTCATCTAGCCAATCAGAATGGTACTGTTTGTTTGGACAATTGTTATATATGAACTGCACACTGCAGATCTGGATTAACCCCAAATTTCCTTGATTAACCAGACTCATTACTTTACATTAGTATAAACACATTAATAACAGATAAGTTTTTTAAATTGTAGGAAGCACACTAGTTGTAATTATAAAATCACTGAATTCACATTGAAATTCCATGCAATAGGCCTACAGTATCCAGAATAATTGAAACAACCGATTTCAGCTGCTTATAAAAACAAGTATATAATATATTTATATTGTCAAGATAAAATAAAATACATGTTGAAGGTTAAATTTAATTTCACGAAGATCGCTAGCTATATTAATTATGATATAAATTGTGAAAGTATTGTATACTGGATTATATGTAAACTGTTGAACTTATGGTCTTTCATATTTGTCTGGATATGTCCATTTTCCTGATTTTCGCCCTATTTTGGACATTTATAATATTGGCTTTAACTTCGAAACTGAAGGTCATATTTGGTAAAATGTATATTGTAATATAGAACAATGAAAACATGCAATACAGTTTTTCTAGCCAAATATGGTTTTCAAACTTTTAAGAAACCCATTAATTACAATTATACAATTAATTATTTCACATTGGAATTTCTCCGGATATGCCTACATTATACAGATTAATTGTAGTGGCTGATTCCAGCTGATTATAAAAACAAGGTAAAACGCGTTTATAACATACAGTATAGGCTTACATGTTCAAGGTCAGATACATGTTAGTTAATTTTATAAAGAATCCAAGCTATATAATTATAATATCAAAATACGTCTCCTGAAGGGGCAGGGTGGGGTGAAAGGCTCTTCCATTTGTTAATTAATATTATACATAACCTGTACTACAAGTATTCACATTTTTTGCAACCATGCATATATTCACGGTTTGCAAATTATTGCATTAAAGGGGCGTAATCGTGGCGATAAATGGATATTTTAATTGTCTGATTATATTTCCATTTTTTTTAATGTCCAAAACAACATAAATATTAGCAGCGTATAACCGTATGTGATTGCCGCAATATAACCGGTTTTGAGACTGATACGTAAAAAGAAAAACTGTGTCACACGTGGGAATCGAACTCCATGCCTACACAGTCTGACGACTACACGATTGCGCCACGGTTTAATTATTATACAATTAAATAATCGTATCGTATTTAAACTAATAGAAGAGAGGAAGGAGCTCTGACAGAAATTAGAAGAATCCAGGGATTGTAGGATACATACAACCGGAGTTAATATTACGCCACATTTATGGGCAGAAAATAAGGCAGCAAGAAGTGATATGGAAGATTGCATTTATAAGCAGCCGTATGATGATGGGGGGATTACATTTATTTTTAAGATGGCACGAACAGGAAGGCAGATGGTGTGGATGTTAAGGGAGGCAGATATATTGGTTAAGGAACCAAATGGAGGTTAGCTACCGAAAAGGATGAGGTGATTATGATATGGGATAACTACAATTGAACATATTGGATATATTTATTAAATGTACTAGTCAACCTATATATACACAAATGTAAATGTAGTTAAAATGAGAGAAAATATAACACTATTGTGCGTAACATCCGAGTTCACAAAATAATAAAATAAACAAGGGGGAATTTAAAAATAAACCCCAAGATTATTAAAACTAACTTATATTGATACATTTTTCTTACTCTGCTCCTCCTTACCCTACACCTAGATACAACAAAGTCATAGTTATATATCAATATATAGTCGCTATGAATGAACACATACCTAAAACTGTAATACTAAAACAAGGAGCAAGTGCACTACCGGGAATATATTTGAAGATATTTACAAAACTTTGCTATATTTGTATTTTTTTAAATTATAAAACACATTAATTATGTACTAAATGTTTTCAAATTTAATATTTTCCCACAAATATGTTAGAAATGGGCTAATTTTATAATAATAATAGCAATAATGATTATTTAAATAGCGTTTTTCCAACATCTCCGAGCGCTTCACAGTGATTAAGATTTTAATTACTGTAGACATGTACATAATCAATGTTCATGAAAATTAAAAATATATATTAATCATAATGATGTATGAAAAGATGAGCGTTAAGATACTTCTTTAAACGGACGACTGAAAAGATGAACCTTAAGATACTTCTTAAAACGGACCAACGTATCACATGATTTGACAGTATCTGGTAATTAATTCCATAGTATAGCCGCTGTATATGCAAAACCTTTACAATTGCAATTGATATTATAAATTGGTTGTACTATTTGACCTTTACTAGCAAAACGCAGATTGCGAGAATGTTTATAAGAACGAATCAGTTCATAAATGTAAAGTGTTGTTTAATTATAACCCCACAAAAGGTAACAACAAGGATTTTGCGGGACTTAATAGGAAGACAAAGTAGGTCATAATGTACTGGTGCTATATGATTACGTCTAGCAGATTTTGTAATAATACGTACCGCTGTATTTTGCCATTTTTGAAGCATAACAATCGGTTGATTTGATATTCCAAACAAAAGAGAGTTACAAAAAATAAGCTTTGAAGAAACAAATGCATGAATTACAATTTCGGCACTCTTTGAAAAGTACCAGCAATTTTGTATCACCTTGCCCATATGTATGTATATCATATAGTTATTGATACATATATATTAGGAAGGCCGTTATCAGTTTATAGCTTTGAACCACTTAAAAACAGTCAAACCAACACCAAATCGGCCAAATAAAAACGACAGCGTTCATAAGACACACATTTTACATGATGTGTTTGTATAATACCACTAAAATCGATTACGGCTTGTCGTGAAAATAAATGTTTATATTTGGCACAATAACACAGTACATATTAGTGATATAATAAAGTGTTTGACCTTTGAGCTCGCAGTTCATAGTCATCATGTAATACTTCTACGTGATATATTTGTAGCAAAAGTCTGATTATGAATTATTCTGAATTATTGAAATCAGTGACTTCTGGTAAACTTGCAATCAAAGTACGTTGTATCTGCCATTCCCGATGTACCGGATATTTGATTATCAATATACATACATGTACATATGCTTAAATTAGTTGAAATATACTACCTCAAATCAAAATATGTGTTATTTGTATTTCAACACTTCCTCACAAGTTAACTTTGCTAAATGGCTAATCCATGTGCAGGTCCGACTGATGGTCAAACACCGGTCTCAATGTACAAGAGCTCAGCGATGAATACTATAACGCCATGTTATACTCGTATGGTGTGGAAAAAGTAATATGTAACATTTTAGTAATACAACAACCTAGTTGTGATGTACTATGGCAGATCGGTTGATATGTCGCAATTCTCCATTTTGAAATTCTTCCATAATATATCACTATTCCAATATGACCTACTCTGTTAAAAAACTTAAATAACTTAGAATATCAATACTTTCTTGAAATCGATACCAAAGTGCCCCTACTGGTTTCGTATTTATGTTCTACAAACATCCCAACATGACCCGGTACCGACATAATATGAGATCTGCCATGGTGCTTCGCATTTGAGCTTTGGTCTGTCTCACATTTCTGAATCAATATTTCAACCCACCATTTATTTATATTGGTTATTATAGTGATACTCCGAACACTACGACTAATTTGAACTAAGTATGGTGTATTTTGATGTACCCTTTGGTGTTCATCTAATTCCTAAATGGTGACCAAATCAATCCCAAACTTACCTTTGTTGATGTTAAAAAACAGTTCAATTTTGTTTGTTTATTTTTTTCAGCAGAAATATTAGGTTTGGGATACTATATTAAATATACATCTACAATGTTGAAATGTACATATATACAGCATATTTTGGGGGGTGTACAAAACGAAGACCTAAGACCTAAGACCTGTGGATACGCTCAAACATATTATCAATTTAATTTACTTAAACAAATTAAGGAAATTGTGTTGGAATTAGTTTGTTAAGTATATTGAACTCGACAATAATTTAAGTATTAACTACACAATATCAGCACACAATACCAACTCTTGAAAACGAGTAAATACAATACATACAATCGAAGTAAGTATTACACATTTATTTAGACTATACTCTGCTTAGAAAGTTGTAATTACTCGTAGCATTTGGAAAGTAATTACTTGATTTAAATTGTAAGTAAAATTCATTGATATGAGTATTTCATGTTTCAAAATCCTAATGAAGTATGTACACAATCATTGTTGATCTTGATAAATATTTTGATTACAGCGTGGACATTACTTTACGTAAATCATGTTTCGTTCTTGGTAACTAATTTGACTATGACACAAATGTTATATCATGTGTATATGATATCTGATATACCAAGTACAAGTAAACACTGTATTGTGTTTTTTATTTTCTTAAGCCTGATAGATGGCAAATATCTTAACACGTTTCTGTTTACTAGTTAATACGTTTAACATCAGTACGTATATAAAATATATCAATATTTAACGAAGGACAAAACTAATTTAAAATATAAGCCACGCCCCAAAGTATATAACTTATCTAAAATACTTCGTTTTTCCACCCACAGTATCATATACTGTAAGCCTATGTATATTTACTAATTACATTTGTTAAAACTAGTTAGCGTTTTCATTAGTTAATGCTATATCATAATTAATAATTATTATCATTATTTAGAAATTCCTTGATTTTACTTAATCTGTTGTGTTATAATATATCCAAATACTACTAACTTTATTGAAAACCAGCGTTGAGTACTGTATTTATTTCAGTAAAGTGTACAAAGTTGCTAACTTAAGTATAATTCAATGTACCATGTAGGGTATGTATTAATCAGACATAAACTAATTAAAGTAGTTCCTACTAATTTTGCCGTTTCTTAAATTGACTTCGTATTTTGAGTTGACATTACTGCATTAAAATAATTACTCATAAGTTGTATAATGCTTATTGCTGATTACTCAATTTATTTTAAGTAACACGAACAAATTGTTTTTACAAGTAGTATTTAATATATATATTATTTTAATTAAATTTTACTTTACCCAATAATCATGTTTCTTAGTGTATATGTATGAATGTGTGGGTGGATTGGTGGATATACTTATGGCGACATGAAATACATGAGTGGATGCATACGTGGGTGGTTGAACGAATGGGTGGATGTGTGCATATATGGATGGATGATCGGATGGTTGATTGGATGTAACAACGTATGTATATATGTATATATATATATATGTATATACGGAAGGATTGATGCACAGATGGGTCGATGGCTGGATTGGTGGGACAATATATGGGTTAATGGAGTGTTGTATGGATTTCTGGATGGATGGTTGGATGCATATATATTCCAATGGATGATATGACTGTTGGAAATGCTAGGTAGATAATTGGATGGACGATTCAATTACATGTTGGATACATGTATGATTAGATGAGCGGATACATGGACGGAGGATGGGATGGATGATTTGATGGGTTGATATCATTAATTCCGTGTTGAAGATTGTGTTCTGAAGAGGTTGTTTGTATAGTAGAGGGTAGTATTATTAACTTGCTTATATAATGTGTGTCATCAACAATGTATATCTTCTGTCAGTTTGAATATTAGCCAATTTGGTGTGCCATGAAGAAGAAGTGAAAAATATAACAATATGGCGTGTGGCTGTATATATTATAATTAATTAGTGAACATCAGTATAATTTAGTGTGTAAATACAGGTCACAGCAATGAATACATGACGGAGAATATCACATATTTGTGAACTTTATTCTAGCCATTATTTAACACTTGTTTCAGCAACAAAATGGTAACAGAGCAGGGTATCAAAATGGTAACAAACAAGGTATCAAAATACAGGTGAATCAGACGCCGTTATTAACATTGATAGGCCAGTACAAACGTAGTTACATTGCACATGATAGGCTAGGTTCAACGTTACTTAAAACAACTGAATAAGTAACAAGTTTAGTAATGGACCAATCGATTACATATTAACTAAATTGAAAATTAAGACCGGTACACATGTCTGAATGAAGTATCGTGTTTTATTCCAGTGTGGATATGTGAATTAATATGAAGTGTGTGGTGTAAGTTGTAATTATATTATTATAACAAAGATGAGCCAATGGCAACGGATATATTATACATTGAATGCGATGACCGATGCACATATCCATATGAAGTATTGTCTTTAAATACAATGGGGATATGGTAATTATTATTGTGGTGGAACTGTAAAAGTCTAAACTTAATAAGTAAAATAAGTAACCCTATTTTTAAGCGACGGCTCGACGATATTCCAAAGTCTAATTCCTTAAAACTACATGATCGAAGATGTACCTATGTGTTAACTATATACATATGAATATCAGTATTACTTATTGAACAATATTTATGAACTTCATTATTAATATGGTAATACTTACAAAGAGTAGATGGAAGAAAGTTATAAACAGCTTTGAACATAAAGTTTCTAACTGTTGTGGGTAAATATCAAAGAAGGTAGTGATACCGAAATGTTTAAACATGCTATTGGTATTAGCTCTATAATCTGATGGAGTGGTGATACGGATGGATCTTTTGTGACGAATGTTCAATCGATATATATATATAAATATGATGCATGCTTTCCCAAACAATACAATAATAGTACAATTGAGAAATTAATTGTATAAGGTAAGTGTAATGACTGTAGTAATATATGAGCTTATTTTATAAATGACGCCTATTATTATTGGAATTGTAATACTGAACTCACAAATGTGAGTTTTTCATGTTAAATGAACGATAATTTGACATTATTATTTTGATTGATTAAATAAATAGCCATCAATATTTATACTCAACTTAACATAAATGAACTATCGAGGATGAAATACTATAGCATATGTTTTATTTACGTTAAGATAAAATTTATTGGCTCTAAACAATCATAAATATGTTTTATTGCATTTGTTAATGAATTAATACCAGCAATTGAATGACGTGTTATATACAATATAATTATATCATCAGCATATTTAGCAACATTTTAGAACAGTACTACAGCTAGGAAGATCTTAGGTATACAATAAAATAAACGCAGTCCTAATATAAATCCTTGTGGAATACCACACGAAATATTACGAAATGATAAATTGCAACCATTAATGGATACCAGTTATTTACGATGTGAGAGATACATTTGAAACCCGTTTCAATACCTCTAATACCATAATTGTGTAATTTAGGAAGGAGAATATCATTGTTCACCGTATCGAATGCCTTTGATAAATCAAAGCCAACTACAAGTGTACATTCACCATGGTCAACACCTTTAGTACTATGATTTAGTAAATCAAGGGCGATCATATATAGTGAATAATTCTTGAGAAAACCAATTTGAGAATTTAAAATTACATTATGTTTATTAAGAAAAAAAATAGTTTTGGGAAATATCGTGGAGTTTTAGAAAAAAGGTGTTGTGTAAGAACAAGATGTTTCGTTTAACAAAAAATCGAAATATTTCAGATAATGCATCGCATTTTAGAAAAAATGTGTAATCTAAAAAAAATATTAAAAAAAATAGAAACAACATGAAATATTTTAGAAAAGACGTGGAATTTTAATGTTTACAATAGAAACATGCGTAATTTTAGAAAAAAATAGGAACATTTTAGAAAAAGCGTGGCCTTTTACATAAAAAAAATGTCGCTTAATAATAAAATATGTCATTATATTAGAAAAAATGGCATTGTAGAAAAAATGGCATTTATAAGTACATAATATGTCGTGTTATAATCTGTTTTATTAATAATTTAGAAATAAAGTGGCATTTAGAAGAAAAAAATGTTGTTTATAGAAAAAAAAACTTAATTTTAGAAGGAAAACTCAAAATATATTTTTGAAAAAAATGTGAACTTTGGGAAAAAAGGTTGTCGCTTAAGAACAACATATGTCGTTTAAAAAATATATATATATTTTAGAAAATACGTTCCATTTTAGAATAAAAAAATGTCAAAAACAATTTAGATACCACGTGGCATTTTAGAGAAAAGCATATCATCTATAGGCTTAGGTTTTAGAAGAGAACAAAATGCCAAGTGGTTTATTGTCTTGTATTGGTTGGACAGCTAGAAGTTTAATAAAATATAGTAACATTATAGCAATTATATACAAAATAATAACATTACCCTAAATAGGCCTATTGTTGACATTTACGCTTTATTGATTTTTTTTGATTTTTTATTTACCAGATTTTGAAAATGAACGTATTTGTCAAAATGTTAGATATTGTCAACATTTATGCTGTTAAAACTGTCCCAATGTATGTTATAAATGTTGTTTTTCTTCACATGTATGCTACATAATTACAAATTCGTAGTACTGCTAATTTAACAATTTGTGTATAATTATATAGCCTCCAGTACTGCGTGCACACAATATGAATTGTACGGTAGTGTCCACATATCCTGTATTATATGTGGCTGATATTTTGCCAACCATTTGCGCACATTGATGCACATAACACGGAATATATAAAGTATGTAGTTTGTTGAAGTGGCATACCTTAATGGGGGCTTTGTCTGGTGCGTATTACAATGTGTATATACAGGCACTTATCAATAAGACACAATGAAGACCCAGCCTAATTGGACATGTATTTATGTAATTCATGTCCAGAATAAGGTGACATACTCACTAAGGTAATATGGGCATTGCCAAACTTATTTTGCTGATAAACTAGTTTCATCGATCGTAGTATTGCTTAGCAAAAAGATTATTCGTAATAATTTGGAAGTCAAATTCGAAAGCGATGCAAAAAATCAAAATTTTGGGTAATGGCAAGTATGTCCCCCAACTCACAATTCCTACGCTACAGACGCCACTGGCTGCTACTCTATCCCATGGAGTCGCAGTTTTAGTTACAAATGTAGTTGTATTATAACCATGCACCTTTATGCTATGTTTTCAGTCAGATAAGAAGTCAGCTTCTGGCTGTGACTCCAGCACATGAAGTTATAGTCAAAATGTCCATGATGCCTACAGAAGTATAGTGACTGATGTTGATGTAATTATGAGAAGTCTGACTCCAGCTGAAATATATCCAGGGCTATGGATGGATGACTCTGTCGATTGTCAGCATGGATTAAAGTAGGCCTAGCCTACGCTTCCTACTGAATGGCCTACGCAGGACTGATCTTGCTTATAATGACTTAGCTAGGATAGCCCCAGGATAGACTGACATGGTCATCACAAATGCTTCTAAATTAATTGTGCCAGTCAAAACTATTGCAATGTTACACTAAAATTAAAACAACCTTGCTTTAAAAAAATGTTCGAACTAGGGCGAGCACAAGCTTCCAACAATGTATAGTACTGCAGGCCATAACGATACAATGAAGAACAACCAGTAAACAAAACAAATGTAAAACGTATTGGGATGTACGACCGATGGTATTGTATCATTGTACTGTTACGATTCGGTATGTTATATTATGGTCCCTCTAGTGAACCACTTATGCACGGTAGCTTGATTTACGAATACACGTGTATTCGGAGTTTGAAATGATGTGTGTGTGTGTTAGCGAAGATACCCGGCTACCGTACGAATACTACCGACAATGATGACTGCCTACTACATAGTGGTTTACCAGACGAACCAAAATATAACATAAAATATATACCACTGTCACCTTTGACCTGACCAAGTAAAATATACCGTTAACAGGCTTAGCAATGTTTTATACATCGCATTAAGCGATATAGCGTCGGAAGGCGCTAGACATTATGGTTCCCATACTACGCATATGCAAGTGAGTGAAATATTCATGTGTATGGTGACCATCTTTTGATTGTAGCAACATACCTTGTTAGGGAAATACACCACTATGGCAAGTCTATGGACATATACACAATAAAGTTGACCACACAGTATTCCATTAGTGAATCACACGGTACATGAAAACACACACATGAACGCATACTAGCTGTTTAATGCACGTACACTTTGGGGATTCCTGTCAGAATCGGACGCTTTTACTAAATATTATCGTTTTCAAATTGAAATGTCTCCAATTTTATAACCTCGAACTTAATTAAAGTATATGATACCGTTGTGTACAATTTCAAAATGCATACATTATAGGAGGCGCACATCAAGTGTATGCTCCATTGACTTTCATACTAATTTAGGTTACGGTAGATTCATGCAACCCCTCATCGGAGATATACAGACTCGATCAAGCATGGCAATTAAATAAATCCATATTAAGTGATATTATATTTTGTACTAGAGTACCGCAAAGAAAATCAACTAAGCACACCCCTTAATCTACCCCAACAAATTGAAATCACTCAGCCTTTCCACTGAATAGTATAAAATATGTATTTTTTCGAACAACCTTAATTTTCGCAGAACAAGTACCACAAGTTATCTACTTCAATATGTGTATTCCACCAATGTAGGGAACCCGTATACAAATCCCCCCTTATGTAATTAAATTATTATATATTCAGAGGGGTGACATTATTCTTACTCATGCATATGGTTAATCGTGGAGCGCGACTTTAAGGATACGGATTGTTTTTGTTTTTACAATTTCAATAATTTAATGACATACTTGTCGTATTACCGAACAGGAATGTGGACTCCTTTTTAATTAAGATTATCGTTTATATGTAAAACAAGAGATAACCCACATACCCTGTAATCAGTGAAAAAACAGTGTACATATAGTGTTAGTGAAGCATATACCACACCATACAATGTCTCTAAATTAACGGTATTTTCACGTATGTAATACGGTCCTAAAGTTAATGGTTACCGGATAAAAATACGGGATCCTGTATTTATTAACTGATACTCGTAAAATGTACTGTCTTTTCACGTATTTAGTATGGTTCAATGATTAACGGTTGGCGGTAAAAAATACAGGATTCCTCTATGTATTACAGGATTTCCGTTAACGGTTACCCATAACAATTACGGTATTTTTCAGGTATTTTTTACGGTCCTGTAAATGAACTGTTAACGAAATGATGTACTTAATACAGGATTTCCGTTAACGGTTAACCGTAAAAAATACGGTATGATTAGTAATAACGGTCACCGATAATGTAACGGATATTCCGTGGGTACTGTGCTGTCAGGACTGTTCCCGTTTATTTAATAGGATTTGTTTAACAGTGTACTTATACATATTGCTTGAATGTAATATTACCCGATAAAACATTGTAGGGGGGGGTATGCTATGGGCACTTGTGGTGACCTCACACCAATACACTGGATGAACACATTGAAATACATATATTGTACCTGTGCGTGGTTTAATTTACAGCAATTCAACTTGATTTGACTCAATAAAGTATTGGTTTCATTTCCTTATGTGACTCGAAATAACTATGTTGGTTATGTTTACCTTGTTGATTTGTTTATATAGTACTTGATAACTCCCATGATAACCACACTCATTCCGTCATCACGCCTCTTCTTACTGATAGTCATGTGTCCCTATCCAAATACAATTACACTTTCACTATGAGCCCACCCGTATAAAGTGTATCCGCATCATGTCAGGCGAGGGCATATTATTAATTAAAGTATAATTTCAATATATTGATTCAATGGGTATCATATCCCTCCCAAACGCAGGGTTTATGTGAGTCATCAACAACATTTGATATACCAGTTGATGTCACTGAAATGTAACCATCCATCATCACTCCATTTTCGAACTCACACTCTAAACAGATCAAGCTTGTATTGACTATGATCGATGTCATATAATTATCATTCCTACATATTATAGTTAAACTAATAACATAGCACTGGTTAAACATTAACACTATTGTGGTTAATAACATTTCAACTTACCAGAAAAAAAGTATTAATGTTAACCAGGAACGTATTTGTTTAAGTAACCAGGACAAGTGTTCATGTAGGCTGTGGCGTAGTGGTATGCGCTACGTCCTTGCACCACTGCGACCGGGGCTCGATTCCCGGTCGGACGTGCAAATTTCCCCTCTATCCTCTAGTCCATTCATTACGTCACACAGCCTTCTGGAAGATTAGCCTATGGCTAAAGAAGTCACCCTGACATGAAATGTTGAAATAAATATGGCCATTTTCACTTACTTTGTTATATGCTGCTATTTTCAGTAGTTGCACTTTACAGTACTGTAACATGTGACTATCTCCGTTTGGAAAATATATGCCTTTCTTGCATGTGAGCTCCACCTTATTAACATCCAGGTCTTCTCCATTCTATATAGTAATACAACAGCAATTTGAACATAATAATAATCATACAAACAACCGAAAGCATAACTATAATATTAATATGGTACAATATGTTACACATAATATACAAAATAATAAAACATATAAAATAGTCCCAATTATAATGGGTTGCGAATATGTTGACACTATACCCTTCGAAATAGGAAATGCATTGTAAGTGTCACATAGGGGACGCGTGTTTGTGATCGAATGGCTAAAGTGTTTTTCATATAATATGGAATGTAGGTGACTTAATATACACCAAAGTTGTATACTACTTTTATTTTAAATCGAATCATAAACAACTATAGACTTGTATCTTCATATTGAAGTATTTTTAAATTATGGAGAATGGTATGTTAATGTCATTTTTATAATAGGATAGTCTATAATAATGTTAAATTATATTTAAATTCAGATTATTGTCAAATTAAGTATTTTTAGTTTCACCCAAATTGGAAACATAATGTATATATATTTGTTATTGATTTGTGTAAGTTCCCATTATAATGCTATAAATAACATGTTTCTATCTTAATTTGCAATACAATCAAAACAGATTAATTTAACAAATTATATTATTTTGCCCACAGAACCGCCCACTTAGTTTCCAAATGCTATATGTTAAGGGCTCACATATGTATTACTTTATGCGTTTCAGGGCATCTCATTTCACTGCATTTCATTCAAATGCATTGCAACGATATAATTATGATATCAACTGCATCAGGAACGTATCAGATATATGATACGTTGCCGACGCGATGCCAGCGCTTCCGTATTATAAAACAATACAATTACACCCGCTACACTAATATGTATGCCTATATATTGCCAACACCATGCGAGTATTCAGCATTACCGATGCAGTGTGCCCATCTGCCCATCTGTCCATCTGCCCATAAACAACGCATTCGCAGTATAATTTTCCAAAATGGCCACCATATTCATGTTTTTTCCATATATTGGAACTTAAAAGAGCTATGCATGACATTTTCGTGTTGGTATATATGTATTGGATGCCACATAATTTAGAAAAAGCACATATGAGTACCTCTGACTAATATTTATTTGGCAAATGTGTAATCCACATAATATTACGATAAATTCAAGTTGCATATCATTTTATATCCTATATACTGTATTGAGTCTATTTTGTCCAGACTAAGATCGCTGGCAGTGATATATATCCATCATATCTACCTATAATGATAATGTTTTGATTATAATAATAGAGGGCCTACTGGTAGGCATAGTATGTTTATGGGGTCATAAATATTTACATTTAGGAATGTTTTGCAGCTGAGCATAGTATTCATTCCATGGATGTTTTCACCTCATCATTCCCCGTTATTATTTAATCCTATCACTACTCTAACAAGAAACTGCACATTTGCATAGAGCCGTATACGGCAAGACAGCTTTCCTGTATGTGCAGTTTATACGGCAGCTCTTGGTACAACCACAATGGAACAGTTATCTGCACACCTTACTAGCTTCAGGACGATCACTCCAGAAAACTTCCCAAGTACCCCTCTCTCTCTCTCTCCCTACCTCATGTATCCCTAAAAAAGGGTGAAGGAAGAATGCACTAACTAACTGCAGCATCATTGGCAAAAGCTCTCCAACTATCCCTACTCCTAGCCCTGGCCCTCCAATCGCCAACCCCACCAGCCCTTTTAAAACCCCTCTCAACACAGTCCTTCCATCCTAAACGAGGCCTCCCCCTTCGGCCTACTTCCACGTGCGACATCGCCCTTTTCGGGAGACGCCCATCGTCCATGCGATCCACATGCCCCGCCCACCTCAATCTCCCTCTTATCACCATTTGTGTAAGACTCTTAGGCATCCCAATCTCCGCCCTTATATCATCCAACCTCCTCCCTTCCGCCCGCTTAACCCCGCGATCCTTCTCATCCAATTATTTCCACACACTTGAAGACGCTGTTGCTGAGCATTGGACAAGGCCACGGTCTCAGGTCTGCACAGAGGCTGGTGTATAGGCCTATAGGTCTGAATTGATGGAACGTCTACAAATAATTCCCAAATTATACTAACGAATAAGACACGAATTGGATCGGTTCAACAGTTAGGCCTGTAATAGTTCCTGGTGTCTATATATTTGCCTTATTTCGGAGCACATGTTCACCGATGGAGTCCTTCTTTGAAATTGACCAGCGACTGACGACGTGTTTCATTGGTGTGACATTTATAGCGATATAACTGTTTTTGGCAACGGGCCAACCTCGTTTTATTTGGTCCTTCTCGTCCAGCGTCCAACCACTCTGACCACAATTGAAACGACTGTTTACGCACCATCAATACCATAAACTTTTGACCAGTTCGGTTCCACTATTCCCACTCATAATGTTATGTCAAGTTCAACGCTCATGAAAGTGCGTGGCCTTCCTGGAAGTCTAATAATTTGCATAAAATGGACTAGATTCTGAAAGTTTAATTGTAGAAAGGTTAACTGATTATAAACAGGATTAAGGTTGGGGGGTTACATTAATGGTGGACCCCTTTAAGGGAAACGATATCGGCCTTTCATAATCCGACTTCAAAAGTGGTTTCCGCAATTTTTGGGCGTTGTCGATTTCATCGATCTGATTTGCGAACTGTCACATTTACCCTGCTGTAACCGGACTATAGGTTTACCATTTCCAGGGCAACCGACGTGGATATTTCATAGTATTTACTTCAAAATTGTGAAAATAGAACGAAATTGTTTTTTGACAAGCTGTGCATGCGTAATTACATGATGGGTAAATGTTCTCCAAAATCATAACGAAGGGTTTGCCTTATATAGTGAAATTGAGGGTGTGTCAGATAGTTTGATCTGTGGATGTCTATTGCCTGTAGGCAACGAATGTTATAAACGTTTTGGTCATAGAGAGGTGGAAATAAATCAGCATATGATACTAATTAAAGAGGTATTCCTGTAGCATGATGGCAACATACCACGGCGACTTCCCACCCACCACCGGATAATAACATATATCACTTGTGCAATGGAATATGACCAACTCTATAGTAAAAACACAGTAACTTGAAAATTAACATTTCCTTAATTCTGGTGTCATGCAATAGAGCCAATTGTGTCCTTTTTCTTCTAGCACTAGTATCTCAACATGACCACGGGCCGACATAGTAACTGTTCTACCTTGGTGCATCATATGCGTGGTATCACGATGATGATGCCTAGATTATAGACAGTACTAAAGCATCCATATTATACTAATATAGTTGACCCGATCGACATCGCGACAGACATTATGTAACTATCAATAAGCCTACTTTATCCGAGGGAGTGGCGTACCATCCCTAGTAAAACAGGATGACCCAAAGCACTTTAAATTGTCCAAACACGACAGTTTGCAAAGTACATGCAACATAGTCAGATAGTCCATCGAACATATCAGTTGGAGTTAAACTAGTCCAGAAAGTATGAACATTTATACACATGTGGGCGAGATGGCTTACTGACTCCAGCAAACTAAATGCGGTACTGTTGTAAACGAATAATATTCACTACACATAAGTAGATATATAAATATAGATATTGTTATTATTAGATATATGAATAACTTATTATAATAGTATACACACATGTCATAATATGTTTTATTTTCAAACTATTATTGTTGTTGTTTAAATATGGAGGCTTGTATAACGTATGTCTGCCTCGTTTGTATAATTATTGGACTCGTAATCACACGATCGGGAGTTCGAATACGGAATGAATGATGGTGACCACTAAATTCATTATTATAGTGTATCCAATTACTGATATATGAATTTAACATATATATGCATATATAAAAAATAAAAATAAAATATATATATATAAAAACGTTGTGAAGCGCTTTGAGGTGTGACTTTTGGTCCTATGCAAGAAAAGCGCTATATAAATCATCATTATTATTATTATTATTATTATTATTATCACTAATGGTCATGAGTAATACTGTTCAAGTGATTTGAGATCTCGTTGAGATGGAGAGTGCTATATAACAAAAAATACTGTTCTTATAATTATTAACATATACAGTGCCTCTACTTTCTGTTCATGTTTTTGCTAATTGTAATGATGAAATATGAATAAACTGTAGATGAACGAAACTGGAACTTTTGAATTTGGACAATAACACGGCTCGATGAATTTTCATATTGGATGTTTTTAGGATAAAATACGGTAACATGTGGTAAAATGGTCAATGAGGAAATATTATGCTCAATATTGATATACTAGTGATGATCATGTTCGGTGCCTGCCACTGACCATTTCACCATGTATTCTTAAGCAGCACACTTTGTCTAGATCGCTTCGCTTCAAACTGATAGGTGTTACTTACTTTATGCCCACGTACTTTTAGATCAAACAAGATCAGCAATACGCCATCAGATTAATATTGCTAAAGCACATTTGGATCTCGTTGAGATAGAAAGCGTTGCATGAAATATAAATATTAGTAGTATTAATATAGCCAGTGTACTTACTGAGCACCAGCCTTGTTAAAGCGTGTACTCGTTTATTTGGTAAAATGGGAATACTCTGGGTGAATTGTTATTCAAACATAAACCTCTAAGGTTGGGAAAATGTGACGTTCCGAATGACTAAGTTTAGTATTTTTTGTTTATTTATTATCCTTAATCCACAAAATTACATTTCCATAAATAAGAAGACCGAAAAAAATTATACTCGTTATATACATGTATGA
The DNA here is from genome assembly GCA_027575025.1 of Scotoplanes globosa. Lineage (NCBI taxonomy): Eukaryota > Metazoa > Echinodermata > Holothuroidea > Elasipodida > Elpidiidae > Scotoplanes > Scotoplanes globosa. The sequence goes on along the minus strand of JAODAI010288828.1, from coordinate 7,273 downwards.
TACTATTGTAAGCAGCAGTTAAATGTCTACACGACTGATATTTATAATATGTCAAAAAAGTGACTTGTATAATTACAAAGAAGAACAATATGATTAAAATAGATTATTTTTGATAATGTATGTACACATACCCAACTTTATGTACACAATATTGCCCTGGGCATAGATCTTTTTAACCTCCCTATTATTATCCAAGTCGTCAGTAAGATCACTACTAATAATATGACCTAGATATTAGCAGTATTGTCCCATGAAAATAATACTACCATATACATATTTTGGAATAGGTTAACGAGATTGTTTACAATTGAAATTCATAATCATACTTTTTGAATTATTATACTTAATAGCATGACTAATAACACACATTTCAAAAATTGTAAGCTGTTGCAAGACCTTTACCAGAAGCTGATAGAATAGCCACATCATCAGTGAGTCGATAGTTTGTACAGTACATGGTAACATATGATCACATATTAATACGTGGGTATGGCAATCACCTGATGAAAATGGCTCGTTTACTCGGTATCTTAATATACGTAAATTGGATGCAGTTAATATTGGGTACAGTAATAGCATGTGCATAAGCATATAGTTTTCGGTTGTGGTTCCTTGTAAATTAATTATTTGGCGTGGCTTACTGCGAAAATATTAATAAATGACCCGTCAACATAATAATATATAACCGTATATCGGATCTTGTTGATGGAGTTGGGTAGAATATTATTGTCTTCAGTGGGGATTACATGCCCACATAGTAACTAGTAGGCGGGGCTTATTGTAAAAATATCAATAAATGGCTCGTAATCGTAGATGCCGAAGTGCTGTATTTCACATTGAGTTCTTAGTTCAGCTGATACTCAGTATGTAGGTTCTCAATTGTGTATATTGGTAGGTCGCCAAAATTAATACAATAAACCACCATACACTTTACATTTTTCTCGTATTTTGTTGTCATTTAAAATTAGTAAGTACTAACTAAGATGGTGATGATAACAACTATTCTGTCCATCTTTGGTTGAAAATACCCATGCAGTATCACCAAAACAATAGGCCAGCTATGACACCTTGCATTACTATGTTTATAAAATAAACCGAAACATACTAAGCCCACTTATAGTGCATACCACATTATATCATAATTGCAAGTATCAACTCAATCCAAATTACGATTCTTAAGAAAAGATGTTTGTGAGTGAGGCATCAGAGATTCATGAAAATATGTATTTTAAATGTTGTTTACTATTTAATATGTATGGTATCACTATCGAAAACAAATTATTTGTCTTAAATAACCTGGGCACGGGCCAATGTGCAACGTAACGACAGGAACATATATGCGGTTCTACAGATTCCGGATTATAAATAGAATTAAAGATTTTTTCATTTGGTTCACCTACTAATTATGTATGAATATATTAAACTAACCCTTCTAATAGACCTATGAACTGTATGCACAATTCATGGAGTTGATTAAACTAACCCTTCCAATAGGCTTATGGACTTTATATATAATTCATGGAATTGATACACATTACATGAACCAAGATTGGTGTATATTTACCGAAGACTTTGTTTTTCAGTATTATATACAAAATCTCGTTAGCTTTAGTATAAATGTATACATATAATTATCCGCAAAATAAATTACTACATGTAATATTTATATCAGATTCGCCAAATTCCGCATGTTGTGGCAATCAACTCGAAGCACTAGCTCTCTTATTGTGGGATTGTGAACCTAAATCTAATTTTATTTCAAGAACACAAATTCTTGAAGCAACAATTTGCCCTAAGTAAACAACACTTCGTCTTTGGTTATGGAAACGTAAATGGTCTTGGGTAGTTTTATTTTTCATATGAAATTGTTAATTTTTGGCTGCAAACAAAATACAAGAATATATAAAGTGATGACTTCATTTGCAAATTTGAGTTTGCAAATGCCATGGATAAATACAAAATAGAAGAAAATAAAAAAATAAAATAAAAAAGACCATTAGCTAAACTGAATTGCTTAATGCTTTTCGGTTTGCTTTATATTATTTATGAGACATGACTTTGATATGGATACTTACTTATAGTTGATGTCTAGGATTGCTTGATATGACTTTAGTTGCATTTTAAAGGGAGCCATAAATAAATATAATTATGAAGAAGAACAATTAATATAAAAACTATAAAAAAAACTAAAATGAATTGTTTAGAAGAAGAAATTGTTAAGTCTACGCTTAAATGTACAGAGTGTTGGAAAAAGAGTAATATCGTTGGTAAGATAATTCCATAGGTGTACGCCTGGTGATCTGACTTGAGATTGATTAAGAGCAGTTATTGTGTATTGGATATGCAATAAATATTTTGCACGAGTGCTGTAAGTGTGATAATGTGTATTGGGGGTAAACAAATGATGAATGGCCATTGGGATATGCCAAGTTGATAACGATACAAATCAGACAATGTTAGTGTCTTCAAAAGATGATATATATGTATAGTATGAGCTCTATAATATGCCATTGTTACAATGCTTTTCTGAAGTTTAAATAAACAGTGAAGTTGCAGGAGCATTTCTCCACACGATTGATTTTAAGTGTAGCGTTCGGCAACTTACACGTCAAAACTGGCAACCAGTTTGGGGCAAACTTGAAGTTGCTAATAAATTACAGGAAATAATCAGCTCTGTCCCATCTCAATTATACAGATTTACTTATTTTCGCATATAAGAGGTTGTTCTTCGTAGATTAAGGTTAGGGCATACTCATTTAACTCATTCATATCTCTTTAATATTCGTCCTTTGCCAAGTGTCATTTGTGTCAATCTTTCTGTAAAGCATTTTCCTATCGAGTACCTGCTCTGGCTATGAGATCTATATATTTTACTGCGAATTCAATGTATATTTTGTTTCGAGATGTGAGTTATGGTCGTATCCTAGATTATCTACGTGTAACTACATTTTATGATTATATTTGAAGTTGTTATACTATTTTAATTATTGTATGATATTTTAATTAATTCGTTTGCCTTTTGTCAGATTTAATATAGTATTATAATAGCTGTTTCAGTATTGTTATCAATGTCATTTGATTGGCATTATATAACATCTGCGTTGATTTGTCGTTACATTTTATATCTATATATCTGAATTAAGAATGGACAACTTCTTACTTTTATTGAATTTAAACGTAAAGTCAAACTTACAATTACATACATTACTCATCTTACTTTAATATGGGCTATTACCAATGGCATAACCAATCATTGGATGCATTCCGGTTGTAATATATTTATAATACTCATGGAGCTGTTACTAATATTAATGGCAATATTTTACAAAGTGGTTCAGTTTCACAAAAAAGTATATTCAAGTTTGCATGATAAAATTGATTCTAACACTATTTCAATTTCAAAATGGGATACTATCTGTAATACAAATACTAAAGTATGTAACACCTTTACATTTCGTTTAGTATAATGCCACAATTGTTCCAAATGATTAAGTTACCAGAATGTTCGAGAGGACGGTAGTTGAAATCATCACACCAATAAATATACACTTGTCTAATAAAGTTGTTCGTGATTTTGAAATGTCAATGCTCTTACAATTGCATTTATAATGTACATTATTGCCCCAAACTCGAATATGTTGGTCAAATAATATTTCCACACACTACAGTAACGACGAATCCAAGTAGTTGTTAAATTTTGAATGAAAATATGATTAATTATGGGGTGTATTGAGACCACCCATGAACAGGGACAATCAATGTCAAGCGTTGCATCTTGTCAGGATTGCCTGACCAAAGAAAATTGTAAATAGTGTTCCCTAAATCTTTGGTATTAGACGGCATAGGAAGAACCTTAAAAAGGTAAATCAGTTGAGAAAGAGCAACAATTGTAACGATATCACGGGGTATACATGAGAAGTAACACGGTACTGACATGTAGTAGCCCCAACCGGCTGGATTGCTACAGCAGCTGGTATTTCACAAGTATCCATCCATCACCTGTGACTCTCACACTCCAGATAACCATGTGTAGCACCTGATGAATGACATCTGTACATCAGGAGCGGAAGTTAAATGGCGGTCACGGGGTAGGATTACCTGTTTAGTCATGTTATTATAGTCTGGCCATCTTTACAAAAAGAGTATATGGAGTTATTCCGGATTGTCATTGATCTTACGTATTTGTAACGTACAAACCCTGAATGGAACTTGAATATAAGTAATCTAGCTGACACACCATAATACCGTCATTGGAAGAAATCTATAATTGTGTATCATCCGCATATTTGTGAAAATAATTTCCTTCTTGTAGATATATGGGTTTGAATGCCACTTTTTTATATTTTTTACAATGGGCCATCTATTTGTACCTCTTGAACCCATACCAAGTGGTCAAATCACCCCACCTGCACATATCCATAGCCACGACCCTCTAATCGCCATTTCCACCAGCTATCCCTAAAATCCACATCAACACAGTTATTATATCGCAAACGATGTCTGCCCTTACCCCTTCTACCAATATCCTCGAACGACATCGCCATTTTATGCAGTCGCCCTCCGTCCATACGTACAACATATACATCCCACCGTATGCGCCCATTACCACCCTCTCTGTAAGACTTCCAGTCATCACAATATCCCCCGGATATCATCCAACCCAGTTATATCCAGCTTCTTAAGCCCTGTGATAATTTCATCCAATTATTTCCCAACAGTTGGAGTCGCTGTTGCAGAGCACCAGACAGAGCTACAGTCTTCAGCCCACAAATACATTCATTCCGTACCCAATAGGCCTACTTTTGCTTTTAATTTATTTGGCATATGCCTATATGACATGACCTCCTCTACCATCCACCAAGGACCTCCACCGTCCTGATTTCCGCGTCAGTGACATCGCTCCACATCAAATCCCCTAGCAACTATGCCTACTTACTAATAAATATGAATGACTCGAAACTTAGTTGACCCATAGCAAAAACAATAACATCGTTTCCAAACAAATCTAATTGTGTTATTTCGTTATGTTATTAGCTAATTATAATAGTAATATACATTAATTAACATCATTTCCACAAAATACCTGGAATTACATAAAATCTTACTTCAATTTAATTTAAATTCAGTATATCCAAGTATAAAGAAACAAGGAAGGCAAAACATATTAGGAAAGGTTTTCGAACTATTATGGATGGAAAGCAAATATATCTGTGATATTTTAATATTATCTTTATGTATTTTATTGTTATTTCATGATTTTAGATACTTTCTATGTATTTTATTGTTGTATGTCTTATGTATTGTATTGTTGTATTTATTGTATTTGTTGTATTATATTTGAGAAGGAAAACTCGTTAAAACAGTACATAGTGCCTAAGCAACAATGTGTAGCGATCTGCCTCGGACTGGTGGGCCCGCTATCAATTTGGTAACTCATCCAGGAGAAGGACAACTCTGAATTAACACTTCTAAATAGGTGAGCCAGGGCAGCGCGGTGTGGCTATGAATACGAAGACTAACAACCATGATTTGGCTACCGCGTCCTGTGTAAACTACGCGTCGCCTGTCCGGGCAGCGGTGAGAAGTTATTAAATCATTGGAGGTCGATCCACCGGCATTGGCCTCCGGATAGGGCGCTTAATCGTATGGTCAATGGGACCAACGAATCTGGAAGTGATGAAGATCATGGGTAGAAGGAGGCTAGATAGTGTGTTTGTCCATGAGATAAAATGGAAGGGAGATAGGGCGAGGAGTTTAGTAAGTGGCTTTAATATGTTTCATGCAGGGGGTGGGGAGGAGTAATGGGGTAATGTAGTTTCAGAAGGGTTGAGTAAGGAAGTCGTCAGGGTAGACCGGTGGGAAGGGATACATATTTTGATATGGATTTTGATTAAACACCAGCTGGTGGGTATTATATATGTCCATGACCTAGATGCTGGTAGGATAGAAGTAGATACGGTAGCATTTATGGATACGCTGGAGAGTATGATGGGTCTAGTAGAGGATGGTACCATGTAATGTGTCACTGGAGATTAAACGCTAATATTGCGGTTAGAAGGATGGGTGAAGAGGAGTGTGTGGTTAGTTTTGGATGGGGCGAGAACAGGGAGGGTAAGGAGTTGGTGGAGCTATGTCTTCGTAATGACATGGCTTTGGCTGGTTCCTTTTTCAAAAACAGAGCCAGTCATGAAATTACACATAAGAGTGGGCTACACAAAACCGAAGTGGATTTGTTTGGTAGTTAGGAAGGGACAATTGTGGACGGTAACAGATTGTAAGGCCATTGCAGGGGAATATGTTACCACCCAATATGAACCTCTGTTTTTTGTAATAGGTTAGGGAAGCGTAAGTTGGCGAGGGAAGTGGGTCAACTGGTAATTAAGTGGCGGTTGTGTAAGGATCAGGTGACCGTATAATATAGGGAAAGAATGGCGCATAGCTTCGCGAAATGAAATCTTTTTAGGTTCGCTTTATGTGGGAGTTGCAGGGAAATTTTGTGGAAGGACATCGGGTAAGCGTGTGGGATTGTGGAAGAAAATGCATATGTGGTGGACGAAGGATGTATAGAGAGAGCGGTCGGTGGGAATAGAGATATGGAATAAACTAGAATACATCGGACATAGGAAATATATTCACATAAAAATAAAGCAGCCAGGAGGGCGGTATTAAAGGCAAGTGGTGATATCCGTCCAACACAAAGGCGGAGTAACGTCGCGCATGTTCATTCTGTCAATAAATAAACATATATATATATATTTATATTATATATATATTTTACTGCTTATAAATATACATACCAGTATTTATAATGGACGTTACAAGGTCAATTTAGCTATGGTTAACAACAACATTACTGTATATAAACAACGATTGTGGTTAATGAGTAACATTACCATTATTTGTTGCAGATACAACCAACATTCAATACACATATATCTCGGTTATATAATATTCCATCATTTTGTGATTAATGTGACACTTAGGTTAAGCTAAGCAAGAAAGGATCAGTAAGGGCAATGTCCTCATAATATGATCTTGAACCTCCATCACCCATTGGACAATATAAATCTGACCACAGTCACAAAAATACTTATCAAGAATATTCTTAAAGGCATTGATACTACCAACATGAACCAACGTAACTGGCAAGCCATTCCACTCACTAACAACTTTCTGGGAGAAGGAAAACTTCCTAGCATCTAATCTGGAATATTCCTTACGCAATTTAAAACTATGACCTCTGGTAGCAGAGTAATCAGACATCGTAAAGAAA
>JAODAI010288717.1:0-10012 GCA_027575025.1 Scotoplanes globosa | reverse complement strand
GATTCGCACACACAGCGGGATTACGAAAAACGCATATATGCGGCCGACGCACTGAACGGGTTAATAAAGTATTTGATAGATTGAATTCATATATTTTGAAATCCAGAAGGGAGTGCTTGTATTTTAATAATACGTGATAGACTTATACTGTATACTTAACATATTTCAATTCAATGGGGGAGTGCTTACATTTTAATATGTGATAGACTTATAGTTACCATAGTTTGAATTCAAAAGGGGGTGCTTGCAATTTAATATTAATCAAATATTTGACATCTGGTGGGTAGAGTTATATAAACTGGATTGAAGGTAATCCGTATGGTTTATACAGGTATAATTGTTTGTGTGTGTTCTGACTTTTTGACAGCCTGAATTCTCAGCAATAGTGGGCCTGGTTTCAATAACAGCTCTCTTCAATGTTGTAGAAAGCATCGTAAAATAAACTTATAAAAGGGTAGGCCAGGTATCACAAAGGAGACAGAGTATCCACGCTTGACTGAAAATAGGTCACACGTACGTATTAGGATCTACAGGTAATATAATCAATATTTGTTAAAAATAGTTGACAAAAGTGTTGCTATCCCAATTATTAATTGAATGTGTACAATGCGTCTCCATGCAGATCTGTTGTTCAACTATAGTGTAGGTCGCCGTCTTTTATAAGTTTCAGTCCCGCAGGGTTGCTACGGTGATAGTTAAATACAAATGAGTCATTGGTCCGATCTCCTACGCTGGCAGCATGGAATGACATGGACTACCATGGACTACCGCGCAACACAGGCCATAATTGCCACTGTGATATGCCCATCTCATCAAAAGCAGGGACATGTTCCCCAAAAATATTTTGAGATATTGACATAGCTGTATAGAGTACACCTCTAGATTTAATTTAGTACTACTGTCGAGTATGTACCATATGTGACATGCATGCCACCACAAAAACGGGCGTAAAGTCGCAAATGTACTTTTTGAGTTATTATGGAAATAAAAAAATGTTAGGAAAAAAATTGGGGGGGGGAATATGTTTTGTAGAAAGCAAAGTTTTGATATGATATGAATAACTAATATTGTAGATATTGATAAGTATTGTTATTGACAATCTTTGTTGTACGGTACATTTGAAGCATAACTTTCAATACACAATTTTTTCTGAGATACGAATGTTCATCATCTTGCAAGATACTTTCAGCCAATACATAGCCCAATCCATTACAAATGATATCATTTTAAAGATAATGAACAACTATAGAATCATTATATTAACCATAATCTTGACTTCCCCCAAAACTACTTTACGCTGCTTTTGTGGTGGCAGGTCACATATACCAAAGTCAATTTACAATCATAAATTATCACTTCGTTTCGAGCTTTACATTGAAAATAACTTTGTTGAGAAATACAGGTGAATTCTCAGTATTTTGGTTAATGATAGTGCAAATATTGGTCCAGAAATCACATTTTTAATAAAATTTACATTCATTTTTAACTTTCTGTTATTGCATTTGATACAACAACAATAAAAAATATAATTATAATATATAAAAATATTTTTCACATTTTTATTTTTAGATGTAATATAATGGTTAATATCTCAAAAAGTGGATTTGTGACATGACCCTGCTCATGATGTGATGGATCACAGGGATGTGACGTCACCGCGACCATTCAAAATTTGATATCAATATGTATCATGTAACACGTTGATAGTATTCAGCCGTGAGCAGTCCTGATGATGATTTTATTCCAGTGGCCCTAACTGGTATATCAAAGGCTTTGGGTGGCTCATATAACTGCTGCGTTGAAAAGGGCCTGGAAACCTATTCATTATCTCTCTCTCTCTACCTCATAAATCCCTAAATAGGGGTGAGGAAGAATATACTAACTGACAGCGGCATCATTTGCCAAAGCTCTCCACCTCCCTCTATATCACGATCCTTCAATCCCCATCACCTCCAGTCCTCCTAAAATCCCTCTTAACACAGTTCTTCCATCTGAAACGAGATATCCCCCTACCCCTTCTCCCAACCTCAGTATTTAGTCATTCATTTGAACTTAATCAGACAGATATTTATCAGACATATAAGTACTGTAGAACATATTTAACAACATTTAGGTGATTATTTATGTTTGTCCCCCCCAAATAGTGTTAAGTGAAGGGCCATATGTACCACCATGCTATTAGTTGCCTTGTGTGAATGTTCAATAACATTCTTTTAATTTCCTAGTCGATGAAATCATATTGAAAAAATAATTTTATTTTATTAATTCTATTTTTGACAGGATCACAGAGCCATCAGCATTATCAACAGCACCAGAAGGAAGTGACTAACTTGAGACCATCACCACGGCAACACATACCACAACACCATGTACCACAACAACATGTACAGCAAGACTATGCACATCAAAAACATGTACAGCAATACCAACATCAGCAACATCAATCCCCAAACCAGCCTCACCAGTCACAAAACCAGCCTCACTATTCACAAAACCAGCCTCACCAGTCACAAAACCAGCCTCACCAGTCACAGAACCAGCCTCACCAATCAGAGAACCAGCCTCACCAACTACAAAACCAGCCGCATGAAAACGACCAGCAGCATCATTATCAGCAACAGCCTCAAGAACTTACATATCAGCGTGACAATCACAATTACAGCAATAGCAATCATCGTAGTGGTCTCGGCGAACACAGTCAGGGCAATGGTCATGTCCAATTGGACCACAACAAGCCGGCGGTTGATCAACCAGCAAGCAAGTGTGACTGTTGCCCCTACGGTTTTCACATCGACTTGGATTTCATGCGAATATGCGACGAAATGTCATCCGGGGCCAGCCTGGGTGGGATACGGAAAGTGAAGCGTCCGAGGACTAGGAGTCGCCATGCCTCTCTTACGCAGGATTACCTCCCCCCTCCCCTGCCTGTCAGATCATCATCCAGAAGGCGGATGAGTGACCGGGGTACTAGCAACGACGACAATCAACAATCTTTGGTAGATGTAGACGAGATATTCGTCAAGGAGAACCAAGAGTTTTGGGATATTTACAACCAGTTTGACGATCATCTGAAAGAGACCTACGTTGAGACACCTTCTTACCGAAGGAGATTCACCCGGCAGCCATCCGACACACAGAGTCTTCCTCCTGAGCCGGGAGACATGCAACTGAGTGATGTGGAGAGTGTGTGCTCAGACATGCCAACAACCTCCACTTCACAGGTATCGTGCCAGCGAAACGCCTATCCACCAAACAGCCCACGGGATCTCCACGCCAGTTACCAAGGCAGCCCGTATCGGCGTGATCCGCAGAAAGCAACGAACCTGTCCGAGCTCGAGGACCTCAGCGACTCCACCGCGTCTCTCAGTTCAAGTTGTAGCTCCACCTTCTCCCCGATTCCTTACACCGGTAATCCCTACTGCTCCTTGCCCAATGTCCGCGCAGACTCCCCGACCCTTTCAGGAAGGTCCACGCCCTCCTCCTCCATCGATCCGAGCACCCTCTCCCTGATTCGCAAGCAGATGGCCAGTGCCCTGTCCCGCATGAAGCAGCTGGAAGACCAGGTGAAGACCATCCCCACCCTCCAGGTCAAATTATCTGTCTTGAGGGAGGAGAAACGTCTTCTAATGATGCAGATCAAGAAGAGAGATGAGATGTTGGCGGAAGTCGAGAGACAGAGGAGAGCGGAGATGGCGGAATCTTCGCCAGGGGATCTTGAGGATTCCGGACGACGAACCTCCACCTCCGAATTTCCAGCGTCTCAAAGACCACACACTCTAGAAGAGCTTGCCGAAAAGCTGAATCGTCTGAAGAAAGTTCCACCGCCCACAGCTCCCAAGCCCCAAATGGCACGAAGGGGCTCGTCGCCCTGCCGCGCTGTGGTGACACCCTATGTACATTGCAAGTCCATCGGAATCAACGTTGATACCTTGACCCCTCCCAAGATGAAGGACGTTGGTGTCTCTGCGCTGCCACCTCAAGAGAAACCGCTGCTCTCAATACAGCCGGTGAAGTTGATTTCCTGGAAGCCAGACTCACTGACGACTATGTCCTGTACCACTGCCACACAGACTGCTGACCTCTACTATGGGGCGGGTGTGGGGGGTGCCGGATTGGAGGGGGCGGGTTTGGAGGAGGATCCTATTAAGATGTCCATTTCAGAAAATTTAGAGCAAAGCCCTCCTCCACTGGAGGGGAGTGTGTTGGCTACTTGCACTGTGGAGACCCAGACCCATCTCCCGATGGATACAATACCTAAACAGCCTACGTTATTAAACTCTTCAACTCAGACCAAGGAACCCGACAAACAACAGCTAGTGGGAGAGCTGGATACCCAAACAGATGAGTTAGTGTCACGTTTACTGGATTCATCAATACAGACGGAAAGATCCTCGGGACTGAATACAGAGGACAAAACGACCTCTACCTGTGTCGGTGTGGTAGAGCAGAGTACGTCCATGGAGAGTCTGGTGAAGCAGGATGTCTATAGCCGGGGCACCTTGACAGACATAGTGCAGAGACGACACATGGCAGTTAATACGGATACCGTTGAACATAATGTAATGGAGCAGATAGTGCCCGTCTTGTCGTCCGCTGTACACGCTGCTTCACGATCAGACAGTTATCACAGGGAAGTAGATACTGTGGACCAATGGACGGAAACGTCCAGACTACAACTGACCAACGACGTAGCAACGGATATGTCGTTGGAGCGGCTGGGTTACTCTGTGGACGCGTCTGTCGGCACGGAAACGGTGCTGGTAACCGAGCAGGGGACCTGTGCTTCTGTGGCTATGGCGGATGTGTATTGTTTGGCTGTAGCGGACGTTATGGACGTCGGGTCCGAAACGGCGGCTTTGACTTTCAGCGAATGTGCTACAAATACCACCAATGTACAGGTGACCGATTCTGAAACGATGTTTGACGCGGCGATTCTCCTCACTTCTTCTACAAATACAGACATTGTATCCGTTACCGACGCGTCCTCTGGTAATCGTCTAGTAACATACGACAGGGGGGTACAGTATGATGTTGATGCGTGTGAAGTGGGTGTCCAGGTGGTCATCACGAGAGAGGTGACCGACAGGGGTACGGAGAGTGAAGGTAGCGTGAATGGGTCAAGGTGGGTCCGGAATGTTGACCTCTGCTCTGTAGCTGTAGGCGTCTCTGAGGGGGACCTTCTGAAGACGAGGACAATAGGAACAAGCCACTGTGTTTTGACAAGGACGATTGGTAGCGGATCCTTCACGGTGTTGGGCGATCGGTTGTTTGACGACAACAGTAAACTTATGTGCAATGTGTGTAGGGGTAAGGTTGACCAAAACAGGGATTCTAATTCTGTGTCTGTCGGTGGGGCAGGAGACCCGACGGTAGAGCGGCAGTTTAAATTTATAGATAATAACGGTGTCCGTACGACCCTTTCTGAGGCTTCACCCACCGGCAGAAATACCTCCTTCCCGGCGACCAACCCCAAGGAGAGAAGGCGTCCTCGATCTAACTCATCGCCATCGATTCACACCGAAGAGCTGATAACGAATCAATATTACGCCGCCGGGCAGCTGTCATTCCCATCTCCGCCCGACTTCACCCACTTCAAATGGCCCCCCACCCCTCCGGGGAAAAAATCTGAATCGATGACTTCTGAAGAGGATTTGAGCACGGAGACCAGCAAGACGTCGTCGTACCGACGTGTTTCCGAGGGAGACGACACGAGTGCCTTGGAGGAGAGCACAGAGTCCATCTTCCGAGCTGAGGAAACGGTTCAGGTCCGACGTACGCTGCCAGAGACCTCAAAGAAAACGAAAGAAACAGGTCAGTGAGGGCGCTCTTTGTATTATAAATGGCACCAGGGCATAGTTGAAATGTGAAAAGATGCTCACCAATATGATTAATAGACTTAATGGTTAACGTAATCTGAATTGTATGCTTACGTTTGTTCCATGAAAATTAATTTCACGTGTGTCCCGAATTGTTCAAAATCCTTTTCCAAATTTCCAAATTTGAGATCTCCCCAAAATATTTGTGTGGGTGTATATTTCAATTGTAACAATAACACTGCAGTGATTTAGTATAAATTTACTGCATCTAACTAGTATCAACACAGCAACAAAGAATACAACGAGTACAATGCCCTACCGCAGTGGTGTATACAGGGTGTGGGGGGATGGGGAAGGAGGTGCGCCCCCACTATTGGAACTCTTTTGAAGAAAAAAAACTATAACAAAATAATATGCGAAAGTGCTTTGAATATTTAAAATGACCGCACCATTTCGCATCCAAGCCTAAATACAGCCACAAATTTTCCCCCATGTAACGGTGGCTTGACAAATATTGTACATTCTTTTGTGCCCACCTATTGAATATCCTACACACGTCACTGCTGATGTGACCGATATAGTGGACAGTGCTAATTATCATGTATATAATTAAGCTTTCCTTTACTATTACACTTTAAACTCTGGCTACTAGGTGTAGTGTTACATTTTAATGGCTGACATTGGTAGTTCTCACCCCATATATCAATGCCTGTTTCTGTTCACACTGTGGTACAGTATATAATTATACCCTAAAGTTCCCGACATAAGTACTGCTGCTAATTGGTTGTAGGAGATACAGAGACTATCCTGTTACATGTCAATCCATGACTAATCCACGGGTACTTAAAGGGACGGTGCCTAGTATGAATGTGCGGTATTATAAGTACTCTAGTGGGTACAATTTGTCACACTATCCGTATATCGCTCCAAGGTAGATCGATCATATATAACACTTATGTGGAATACACCTTTAATGCGCTCGGTGCTTGAGTATACATGTACTTAATTTTGAAATTGAAAATGTGAAAGGTTGTCAGCATGGTCAACAGCCAGGACTGCTATCTATAGTGATCCAGAAAGTCTGTGAAGAGAACTTGATGTGATGATCAATGACGGAACAAATCTGCCCCCCCCACTCATCACTATTGGATATGATGCTATCAGTAACTAGTCCCCTTTAAATTACTCTTGTTCTTTTCATCAAATTATCACTCACTTCTCCAAATCCACCCTCTCTCTCTCTCTCTCTCTCTCTTGGCTGCGAAATATCTTTTAAATTAAGTTATTGTTTTATTGTCATTACAAGAGAGATAATTTAAATTGTCCCGTCCGTCCCCGAGAACAAACTCATCTGGAACGAGGCCTGGAATCATGACATGGGATTAAGTTACTCATCATATCGTTAAATTACGACGTGACTCACACTGCTGGTAGTAACTTGGACTGCGATAATTAAGTGTACCATTGATGCACACAATGTCTGCACGACACCGCATTGTCCCAACGGCCAAATTAGACACCGCAATACAATTTGAAAGACGATTTCAAGGCGGGAATGGAATTTTTTCTTGTAATATTCAGATCGGTTGGGGGATTTAACACTGCGTTGCATATATGATACTGTGTCATACTGTTTAAATATATATATACAGAGTTTACAGTGCATACTGCCCTGTCACATGTGTATATTTATAGTTGGGCTGTTAAAAACAGAGCTGCTGGATATTAATAAATTAGATCCGCTACCACATCCTGTTTTAATGTCCCCAGAGGATCTCAGTTCTTATAAAAGATGAAATTGACAGAAATTGATTCAAATTGACTTATTGCAGCAGGACGTATAAAGTTGATGGAAAAAAGGTTCTTGTTTATGTTGTGTGTTCATTTCCAGACTGATGTAGAAGCATTACCTTGATTCTGACTGCAAACAAGCTGTACTGTAGTTTGACAAGTTCTGTCATAATACATATTAATGACCTGGAATTTTATAGGCGGTTTAATTGTCTTGGATTAGTATCGTAAACGGTGTGAAATATAAATATAATAAGGTTTATACAGGCTCAAATATATGGGCTTACACTAGTACTCACTGCAATGTGGGATTAATAGCTGCTATGTTTGAATCTACGGTATAGTTGTTAAATATGCCTAGAAATGTATGCATTGTTTACAATAATTTTACAGTTGTTGGAGATATTTTTTATCTTGAGATAAGTGGAGTGTTTTTACGATTTGATTCAACTTTATTAAAAGTAACAGTTCTTGTAAGGCCAAGGGAATTAATGTATTAGATTTGTGTCCGCATGGCCCAACACCCAATCAGTTTTTTTAAAATTATTGTTATATAGGGTCTCATTATTGCAAAAAAGACTATTAATAAATATAACTAATAATATCGGCCTGGACGATAGGCGACCACCAAAATGGAATAAATCTATGACTGTTGTAAATTAAAAACTTCACGTTGAGTGGCAGTCAATTCTTATTAATTTGAAGTGAAATTTTGATTATTTGTAGTTTGTATGGGAAAACCGTGATTGCTCTCAATCTATTTAAATGTTTCCTCCCTGTTCCTTTACACTCTGTCACTTGGTTTAGAGGTCTGGTCAACTATAGATATTCATCAAATAGTCCTGTTATTTTATGTCATAATTACGTTGACGTAATATGAGATCCCGTTCGCGCATGCGTAATCAGTTCGTTCTCTGTTTATCAATGGTGTGGTGTTGTCCTTTTCATACTCTTCATCGTTCACATTTCGGGATACAAAATACTGAATGCGTTTAGCACATGAACAGCAATCTCCAAATCGGTCATTGATACTTGAAGTAGTTGCTTATTCAGCAATCTGTGTTTTCATGGAACTGTTCGTGGCCTGAGGCTCAGGGAATACTGTACTTTAATATTTGACCCTGATAGGTGCCGCGGGGGTTTGACAATTTTTCATTAGTACCGGGTGGTATTTTGTACAGTGCCTGGCGCCGCCCGGGTGTGAGTGCATCCCTGCTTTATAATCAAATTAATCATAAATATAAAACACAGAATGTATAAATAGTATAATGAACCTGTGACCCAGTGACTACTAATTAATTTCTTGGTTATATTTATGGGTGAGCGGCACATTTTTTTTTTATGTGGGTAAAACTCATGTTACTATGCTAATATTGGTCGCAAATCACAATGTGATATTAATGATATATAGTCTGTTACATTTTGCCCTATTGTGCTGGAAATATAGACCGGAAAAAAATGTGTGAAATGTTTCGCTCTCCTTAATCTCCCAGGAGCTGAAAAAATAGCATGAATGAGATTCTCATACGTGAGGGTCTGTAATCTACAAAATCTGTCATATGAACGTTGATTGACAAAGCTAAAACTGTTACCATTGTATAAAAGGCATGAGCGATCTGATTGAATTTTTATGTACAGGATACTACATTCTGATTTAGATATTGAGCCTACTGATTTTATCCAATTCAACCAATGTGATACAAGAGGACATGTATCAGCTCAAAATTATACCATCAAGGTCATGTCTTGAAGTTAGGCAAAACTTTTATTTTAACATAATTTGGAAAAATTGGAACAAATTATCACACAACACTGTTTCAGTTCCAAACATTAATATTTTCAAAGGACAACTCGCAAAGGAAGGGATCTTCAAAGGTATCTAATACCTCATTTTCCTTGGCCATACTATGGTATTACTGTGGCCGTCTAGTAAGTTATAGATAATAATAATAATAATAATAAAATCCATTTATATAATGCTTTACATAAAAACATCTTAAAGCGCTTTACAAAAATTAAAGAAAATAATTAGTGAAAAGGAAAGTTTTAAGATGTCTTTGGAATGTTTGGAAGTTTTCTTCTGAATGGATTGTATGACATACATCTTGTATCGTCTATGATATGCTTTGCATATGACGTCGGATATAGACCTAAAATGGCGGTCCCGAGGTATACCTGTCTCGCTGTCCTAGTCTGACCATCTTTTCGTAAACAGTAGGATGTTAACCAGGTTGGTCATTCCTACTACAGGTTTCTTTTTTCAAATTTGTATCGCATTGATAATTAACAGAAGGCACTGATATCTTAGCCTAGTTTGTATCGCATTGATAATTAACAGGAGGCAGTGATATAGCCTAGTTTGTATCACATTGATAATTAACAGGAGGCAGTGATATAGTCTAGTT
>JAODAI010288606.1:0-10012 GCA_027575025.1 Scotoplanes globosa | reverse complement strand
TATATACATTGTCTGGAGTGAGTTATTGATGGGTACAGCAACTGTATGTGTGTATATACATTGTCTGGAGTGAGTTATTGATGGGTACAGCAACTGTATGTGTGTATATACATTGTCTGGAGTGAGTTATTGATGGGTACAGCAACTGTATGTGTGTATATACATTGTCTGGAGTGAGTTACTGATGGACATAGCAACTGTATGTGTGTATATACATTGTCTGGAATGAGTCATTGATGGGCATAACAACTGTATATGTGTGCATACATTGTTTGGAATGAGTTACTTATACCTGGGCTGATGGGCATATCAACTGTTTGTATGTAGATACATTGTATGGATTGAGTTACTGATGGGTGTAACAACTGTATATATGTACACATGTGTCTGCAATGAGTTACTGATGGGTAAAACAACTGTTTGTGTGTGTATACATTGTTTGGAATGAGTTACTGATGGGTGTAACAACTGTGTGTATATACATACATTTTCTGGAGTGAGTTACTGATGGGTGCAGCAACTGTATATGTGTACATACATTATCTGGAATGAGTTATTGATGGGTATAGCAACTGTTTGTGTATATATACATTATCTGGAGTGAGTTACTGATGGGTATAGCAACTGTATGTGAGTACATACATTGTCTGGAATGAGTCATTGATGGGCATAACAACTGTATATGTGTATATACATTGTCTGGAGTGAGTTACTTATACCTGGGCTGATGGGCATAACAACTGTTTGTATGTAGATACATTGTCTGGAGTGAGTTACTGATGGGTGTAACAACTGTATGTGTATATATATTGTCTGGAATGAGTTACTGATGGGCATAACAAATGTGTATATACATACATTGTCTACAATGAGTTACTGATGGGTGTAGCAACTGTATATGTACATACATTGTCCGGAATGAGTTATTGGTGGGTATAACAACTGCATATATATTGTCTGGAATGAGTTACTTATACCTGGGCTGATGGGCATAGAAACTGTTTGTGTGTACATACTATTGTCTGGAATGAGTTACTTATACATGGGCAGTGGATAAAATTAAGAACTATTCAAGTGCGGACCGATATTTGACTATTTAATTGCCGATTTAGTCCCTATCAAAATGCAAGATGCTGCACAGAGCGAGTTGAGAATCATTGCTCTACGTTACATGACAGCGAGTCATATGCTTATATATGATATCTGGGAGGGTCATATGCTCTATGACAGCGAGTAATATGCTTATATATGATATATGGGAGGGTCATAATGCTCTATGACAGCGAGTAATATACTTATATATGATATATGGGAGGGTCATAATGCTCTATGACAGCGAGTCATATGAGGAGCATATGCTCTGTGACAACGAGTCATATGCTTATACTGATATCAGGGAGGTGCATATGTTTCTAAGCAGCAAACCTGTTGACAATTGCAATATAGGGTGGATGGCATCAGTGCTAGGGTAACTAACTCCAGACAACTACCCGGACAAATACACCCTGGATAATTAGCCCCGGACATCCATAATCCTAACCCTGGTAGTAATCCAAACCCGAAAAGGGTAAACAATTATTGGGGTAGTTATCCGGGTGGTACATGTCCGGTTTGGTCATTTGTCCCGGATAGTTGCCCTGACACGATGGGATCAGTAACACCGCGATGGGAGGATCAGCAACACCACGATAGGATAAGTAACACCAAAATGGGATCAGCAACACCACGATGGGATCAGTAACACCACGATAGGATAAGTAACACCACGATGGGATCAGTAACACCGCGATGGGAGGATCAGCAACACCACGATATGATAAGTAACACCACGATAGGATAAGTAACACCACGATGGGATCAGCAACACCACGATAGGATAAGTAACACCACGATGAGATCAGCAACACCACGATGGGATCAGCAACACCACGATGGGATCAGTAACACCACGATGAGATCAGTAACACCACGATGGGATCAGTATCACCACGATGAGATCAGTAACACCACGATGGGAGGATCAGCAACACCACGATAGGATTAGTAACACCACGATGGGATCAGTAACACCACGATGGGATCAGTAACACCACGATGAGATCAGTAACACCACGATGAGATCAGTAACACCACGATGAGATCAGTAACACCACGATGAGATCAGTAACACCATGATGGGATCAGTAGCACCATGATGAGATCAGTAACACCACGATGGAATAAGTAACACCACGATGGGATCAGTAACATCACGATGGGATTAGTGATACCACGATGGGATCAGCAACACGATGGACTATTAACTTGAGAAGTGTCGTGCTGTAATGGTTGGAGCTGCAACTTAGTGATCCAAAGATTACCAGTTCGAAGAAAGTCGGACCCATATCATATTGTCCCTAAAGAAGACACTCGATGTCGAGTCATTCTCTCTACGCAGGTGGTAATTGGATACTCTGTGAATTATTTCTACTATAGGTAGGGCGTAAACCAATCATGAACAATACTAGATATGCTGATAACATAATAAGTTTATCGAGTCACCCACTACAATAGTTCTAATAAAAATAATATGTCAAATGTATAACCCAAATCTGAAACATAATGAGAACAGACACGTAGCTTGAATCATCAGTCAAATATGGACCGTTTTTCAGATAGAGAAGAGGATACAATGTGTACACTTTGCAACTATGGTCTTGTTGGAGATGAATTCCATTACCTGTTTATATGCACCACTTTCTCCGATGATAGGATTAAGTTCATACAAAGTATTATATAATCCGTCCAAATACTCTTAAGATGCAACTTTTATATCAATCATCTACAAAAGAGCTTAAGAGACATTGCAAATTAATTGGAATCATTAGTTCTATATTTCAATAATTTTTTGTTAATTTACTTAGATTTTTTTTAAATCGTAATATGTAGGTAGTTATGCAGTTACGACCGTTCGTCCTTAATATAAGATGACCATGTTCACCTTCACAATATGTCATCCAATTGTCATTTTGGGTGTGTTCGGAGGTATTTAATTATCCCAATCCTAGCCTTGATACGTATCGTACAGTGGGGGCATGATATCAGGCCACGTGGTCATGGTATGTATAACTGGTGAACTTTCATACTTTACGCAGTGTACGTTTGGCTTTGCTGCGTCGATGGGACGATCTTCCTGCAACATTGCTCCGGTATACCAATCGCACTACGCCATGCTGCAATGATAATGATATTAACAATGGTCTCCCAAGACGTACGGTTAATGTCAAAGTCTTTATGGATGCCTTCCGAGTGTCTTAACCCTAACTTACCCGGGCGATTTTGATATCTGTGTGTCCGGGGGACTACTTCGGCCCCCTAAGATCTCAGCCATGTATTGTTCGATTGATCTGAAATATGGTATGCCTATAGAAAAAAAAATTATGAACGACATGCAACCAACAAAAATCTTAATTATGTTATTTTTTGTTAATTATAACGCTAATTACAAAGGAAATATGCAAATTTCATTTTTTTTTCTCCCAAAAACCGAAATTACCTCAAATTTGACTTGAAATCTAATATAACTTCATTATAAACTAATGGAAAGACATATGAAAGGCAATACCTATGTTAGCAATGCACTTGGAGACAAGTATATGCCAAAAATGGTTTCATTATGATATTTTAGTAATTTCTTATGTATTTCATTGTTTGTTTTTTTATGATTATCCGTATTTTTTATGTATTATATTGTGTTTATGTCTTATGTATTGTTTTATTTTTTATGTATATTATTGTTTGAGATGAAATGGAGTATATTTGGCAACAAGTTTATACTCACAAAATGAATTACATGCCAATATATTTACAAACAACAGTGTTATAACACATACAATCTATGTTCACAATGCTTAAGTGTACCGTGACATATGCAATAATTACACATTTAAAACATACCTTTTTAAATTTCATGTGACATCAACATGAGGGGGCCCACATGAACGGGGATAGTGCCAAAATGTGCGCAAGACATGAGAGAAAAAGTCATATTAAAAAAAAGTATAGCCCGAGCGGTTGGGATTCAGGAGTAACCGCCCCCGGGTAAGTTAGGGTTAAAAGGGAGGATTTGTCCTTTAAGGGAGTGTATTGTGGCATAGTGGTAGGGTTACACTCTCCTTCACCACTGCGGCTGAGGTTTCATCCCCGGTCGAACGTGCAAATGGGATAGAAGTTTTACCCATGGCTCTCGTGCTTTCCCCTCTTGTCCGTTCGTTGTGTTACACACCTCTGGGAAGATTAGCCAATGGCTAATAAAGTTATCCTGACATGAAATATTTAAATAAATTTTAAGTTTAAAATATTCTTGCGCTTTAGGAATTGGTCACAGTCGTGACCTCCTGCTGCCACTGTCCATACCTCTATGGGCTCTGTTCTAGAAGCCTTCATTCCAAACTTTACGAGACTGCAGGGTGAGGTTAGGATATCAATCTCTAGATGTTTATGCCAATATCCATCAGAGTGCAGCTGTCATCCAGATTGTGATGTTTATGATTGTTGCTGTTCTGGAAAAAAAGACTTTTAACAGTATATTGTTTTGTTAAATTTGTTTCTTCGAAGATGACTAGCAACTTCATACACCCTTTTATGGTGGGCGATTGATACTTGAAATAAACTAAAAAAGTGTTTGCAAAATGTTAGTTTAAACAGCGGCCCATTATAAACAGACTTTCAAACTACAAGCAAAATACAATAATACGCAATCATGTATTGTAGTGTCCATCAACAATTAACGTTTAATATGGCGGTGACGTCGCTTGGTGTATGCATGAATTGTGTATGTGGTTTTCCAGTGGCGCAATTTGCGACTGAAAATCAAGCAACCAAATAAACATGCTGCTCGTGCTTTACGTTCAATGAACGTAACAGTGCAGGTGCAGCACGGACTGATTCACGCTCTGTCAAATGGAAACTTCACCACCATGCTGGCCCACTGTACGCATATTAGTTGACCAGGGAGTTAGGGTGGAAAAACACAGTGAGGTTCCCCAGACTTATAGATCAACCATTTTAGGGCAATTAATTTTAAGGCTAAAATTCAGACATAAACTACATAGGTCTACTCACAAAAGTTTTGATTTTACCAAATATTTTGTCAAGAAGTGGAACAACAGCCGTTAAACTGTCACTTGCACAATAATTTTGTCCAATCCCACCGTCCTATTTAACATGTTTTTTCCCATCGTTTGAATAGTTAAAATGCCAACAAACACTCCGCTTTCAGGCGGATAGGACGGGCACCAGGACCCCACCCGATATGAATCACACTACACACTTGCGCAAACTGGTCCTCCACAATCACTCAGCCTCTCACCAGTGATTGCCAGTAACTGCATGCTGTGGCCGGCCACACCCCGCTAAGTTAGGTCGGTTCTTAGGCTAAACCTGATGGGGGTAGCGTCCACCGGATGAGGACGTAAAATAGCGGTCCCGGGGCAGGTGTGTCTCGTTATACTAATCTGGCCATCTCTTCGTAAAGAGTGGGGAGTCGTCTCGCATATTTAGAACCCCTAAATGGGATATGAATATAATTAACCTATCTGGCACACTAATATAGCTTTGATGCTGATGTTCCGTTAAGGAATTATTTCTCTCTGTCGTCGAAGGGCCGCATGCGCTGCTGTTGGCTTGTAAAATTGTGTCGTTACCAGAAAATGGTTCTCGACATGATAACTGGAGAAGATGCAGGTCAATTGTGAAGGACCCAGGAATATTTATATATCAGAGATTTACGTTCAGCTGACCAATCATATTTATCTGTTCATGTGCCGTGTACTAAGGCTTATGGGATGAGGAGTTTTGCATATGCTGCACCTTCTCTCAGAATGACCAATAGAGTAGAATAAAAAAAATCATAATTTCCAATTTTGCAACATAATTAAATTAAGATTAAGATTCTACATAAAATTCCATTCTAGAAAAGTATATTTTATCATTACAAACATCAATATAATTTTGGGCCATTTTGCCCACGAAATCCTGTCAAACCTCGAACGCTGTCATATGATGCACTGTCTCTATGGAATAGCCTCCCTGCCCACGTCAGAAATTACAAGGATCCTACTTATTTTAAAAAACATGTTAAATCATTTTTATTTTCTATGTATATGTATATATTTTTCACTCTTGTTAATTATTTCTAGGTACAGTGCCTAGAGCAATCACTTGCTGGTTGAATTGGCGCTTTATAAGTCTCATTATTATTATTATTATTAGTCTGTTGTTGTTGGTATGATTAATAGTGTTCCGCTATTCCAGCAAGATACACTGCAAAGTGCAAAGGTTATTCCCAGGGACTTGCGTAATGTTTCCGAAGCGTTATTCCACAAGGTTGACAGGTAGGCCCTACTTTTACAGACACCAAAATAAAAATATGAGTTATATTTTTTGACAAACATAATTATTCCCCTGAGAAGTGTTTATCCTCCGCATAAAATAATTTAATATGGCTATAAAAAGGAGGTCCACAGGTATCCAATGATCCTGTACTGGTACCTTAGTTGGATATCTATGCCGTGACAAGAATCCATTGTGTTTCAGTGCTATAAATTCATCATTTTTACACAAATGTCAGAATTGTCAATAATGACCTTGTACTTGTCCTTTAGGGCAACAATCCCCAGAATATTCCGTAAATTCCTGGAGAATTATCAGACGTTGTACCCTGTACAATCCTTAATAATGTGTTGTCAAAGGTCAAGTCGTTTGATGTACATGTAACATTTATCATGATGATCACATGATCTTGTTATCAAAACAATTGAAAACAGTTGGCAAGAAATTAATGTGGGAATTGTTTTTGTCTGTGACTTTATAGCAATGTGATTATGATGTAAGATTGGAAGACATCATGTATTGTTGTATTGTAGACACATGCACCTGCACATGTATATTAACCATTTATATTTTTATATAAAAGCTATTTGGCTTTATTTAAGGGGAATCAGGTTTTGAAGAACTGAGATATACACAAAAATAGGCATGGAAATTTGTAAATATGTCCTGCAAAGGGGAATCAAAAGTCAAAAACATGCTACTAGTCATTTCCTTATATTATGTTCAAATATTACCAGACAATGACACAATGCCTGTTTCTAATGTAAATTTTTGTCGCCTTTTCGGGCATCTAGCAGAATATATTTACCTGAAATACAAACATGCAAAATTCCAGTTGATAATTCCCAACTGGTAGCAGTTGGGAAATATCCAATGAGAGAAATACGACGATATTTCAATGGGTATATTGATACCAGCTGGTCTCATTTAGTTCTGGAAAAATCGCAACTGCTTTTTCAGATCCCAACCAGTCATTGAAAGTTGTTGTGACCTGTTCGGACCTGTTTTTCAACGAGAGCTGTCGGTTATATGTAGCTGAAGCATGGTCAACAATCCACTGATCCTCAACTAGCAAGCTTTCCGAGGACGGCGCTTCTATTGAGCATCTAGTGTTTAAATGAACCGTTAAGACAATAAATTAGACATTCAATCATCACTGATCATGGGATCGGACATCGAACAGGGCCAATATTTTGTAGTATCCGTAAAACATCAGATTGACATTTTTCCGATTTTGGAGTGTTTTTTTAAACCACTAATTTATCCGTACAATTTAATTTCATTTGTTTAGACTACCAATTCATATTCCACAATATATAATTATACATAATGTAATATTCAAATTAAGATATATACTTGTGAATATTTTACAAAATAATAAATGAAGATGTATGGGAGACCAGAAATAAGCAGATCTTTTCTAGTCTGGTTCCCATACAGTGATGATAATATACAAACAAAATTATTAAGTGTATAGGTCTGTGCTCCTGTATAATGATTGGTTACGCTAGTTGTACCTTGCTATATAGAAGTGTATACCATTATTCTACCATGAAATGGTGGTTTGTACCCACTGTGGTAACCATTTTCATATTAAATTTAAAAAAATAAAAAAAAAACATTGAATCATATCGGACATCTGCAATTTTTTTACAAATATATCGGACATCGGACCAGCTAGAAATGTATTTCGGTTCAACACCACTCGCAAACCCTGATTATTATATTTCCTTTTAGGTGTGCTATTTGTTGTTGGCGGTAGAGGCTCATCTGGTGATCCATTCAAGTCCGTTGAGTGCTTTGACCTGCGTAAATCAAAGTGGTTCCCAGTGGCAGACATGACCACCAAGAGGAGACATGTCGGTGTAACCATTGCCAAAGGTAAGATTTATCATTGTGACTGTCAAAGGGATTGGAAAGTTTGTAAATACTGTTAGTTGATATTATAGGGTAGAAAATTATCCACAAAATGCTTTTAGTATTTGACCTCAAATGACCTTTGACCACCACCAAAAATAACACAAGGCTTGTATACATTGGGGTCAACCTTCATACCAAGTTTGAACAATATCAGACTTTAGCTTTTCAAGAAAACATATTTACAAGCCATTTATCAGGCTATATCTGTACTTTAGTTGTAAGGATCATACGTCACAATTGTCTTGATAAAGACGTTTTTAAAAAGTGGCGTTCTAAAATTGAAAACTTCTAACATCAATATATTGAGAAGGGCATATCCGATTTGACTCTAGTTTGAAGCATTTTGTAGATATTTTTTACTCTATAATATTAACTAACATTATTTACAAACTTTCCAATCCCTTTAATTGGCATCACAATTATGATACTTCCATTAGGTCTATTGCCAATTGTAAATAGTTCTTTCAATAGACCTGCCTATTAACACATTCCAGGCAAAATAAGTAATAATACGAACAATACACACTCTCCTTGCTAGCAAGATACATAATAATACGGAGTGAGATATTAGCTATTCATAGCTTCATAGATCCACCAGCTCATTTATCGTTGTAAAAATCTGAAACAATCTTATTATACACATTTGAATAATTAGTGGTGCCATTTACTTTTAGTGTATTGGAAGTATCAGTCTCGTGCTATAAGCGGTTGAAGTTCCTTGTCACCTCTGAAGAAATAACCATGCAAACAACACTGTTTACAATCCATATACCACTTTGAGTGAATTTTTTAAACCAAAAAATCTAGATGATGGCTACAACCTGGTGATTTATGTTATTGCTACAAAGTTTTTGAAACACCATGGCAGTTTGGGTATTATGTCCGCATTCTTCGTTTTGAGATAGGGGAGGTTTACCTCCAAAACATGATGTAATGGAATATGACCAACTTCGTTAGAAACGATCAATAATTTAGAAAAATAACATTGTCTTGATCTTGGTGTCAAACTAAACCTAGTGGTTTCCTCTTTTTATAGTAATACACATTTTTTATAGTAGTACTGCGTTGAAAATCATTAAGAAACACCAGAATTTTTAAAACAGTAAATCATAACAAATGGCTTCTTTTGTTGTTTGTGTGTACAGTATACTAAGTCTTTTGTTCTATCTATAGCAATTATCTTTACAGCCCTTTCGTTGTGGAATGTCATATGTGACAATCGGGGGGGACCCTGCCTCACCCCTTCCCCCAACCCCCACCCCCCACATGACCGCCATTTAACGTCCTCATGTGATGGACGCTTCTTTCGCCAGGTTTTGCCTACGAACCAACATAGTTACCGGGGTGCGGCCCTGCCACACAGACAGTTACCGGGAGCCACTGGTGGGAGTTGCGTGATTGTGGAGGACCACCTCTCACGCACACCAAAACACCCCTGGTGGACGAAGGAAGTAGATACAGGATTATTACTACCATGCTATGCGTCCTGTGTACTGATCATTAAACCCAGATCATATTACTCAATACTCCAGAAACAATTCAATTTGCCAGACCACACAGTTTCACACTCGCTGACAAGTGTGAAACTTTTTTATACCTGTCTCGTTATTCTAGTCTGGTCATCTAATCATAAGAACCGGTTAGCTCAGTTGATAGAGCATTGGACTTATGATCGTAAGGTCACAAGTTCGAATCCGGAGTGATGATGATTATATTCCAG
>JAODAI010288495.1:0-10012 GCA_027575025.1 Scotoplanes globosa | reverse complement strand
TCCCATTTATTCTTCTGATTTATAAACCAGTGTATTTTTTTTAAATTTAACGGGAGTTTTTCTCAAACATGGAGAAGAAAGTTGGGAAGGTGGAGCCTGGAAAGGATCGGAAGAATGCCTCTTTGTTCCCGGCCGGAGAATTAAGGTATCAAAGTCCGGTTCGATTACTAGTACTGCGCTTGTGCTTGCACATGTGCCGAAATGATTTTCGGCCGACAAGCTTGTAAGCCCAGTACGATTACTAGTCCGACCCAGGTACTTACATTTATGTCCGAAGGATCCTCGTCTGACGTGGTCTTTCGTAGGGCATCGGCTGGTACGGGAGAGTGAAGAATGGAGTGAGAGTTAGTAAGACACGTGCATCGGGAAACCCTATAGGTGTCAAGAGTGACACTGAGGAAAGTGGCCACGAGGACGGTTATGTTGAACCGCCGCTTCTCTCTACTGCATTGTGCACTGTTGAGACCGTATTGCCGGATTCGGGGAACCACCGATATATTCTAGGGAACTCGGGTTACTGGGTTTAGGAAATCTAGGAGAGATTCCAGGCTCTATGAGCGATAGGAATCAGGGAGTCAGATTCCAGGCTCTACGAGCCATGGAAATCTTGAAACGTAAGGTTCTGCGAACTGTGGTAGACCGTCGGGTTCTGGGAACCGTGGAGAGCCAGTAGGTTATGGGAACCACGGATAGCCGGTAGGTAGAAAACCAGTGGGATAGGGATCGACCGTGAGGCTGGATCCGAGAGTCAGGTTGAGTTATTAGATAGTGCTAGTATTCATTCATCCTTCTTACTAGAAGATTACCATCTTGATCATCACAATCGTCATCCAAATGTCAGATTTGGTGTGTTCGGAAGTGGCTAATTAGCCCAATAAGAGCCTTGAAATTTCTCGTACCGTATTGACACGATAACAGGTCAGTATGGTATCGGTATGTAGAGCTGGTGGAGTTACGTGCTTTGCACAGTGAACTTTTGGTCTTTGCATCTTCGATACGCCGAGCTTCATACAATTTTGCTCACATGCCAATCGCACCATGCCATGATGTACTGTTAATGGCAATAGTTTCCCAAGAAATATGGTCAATGCTTAAGTATGTCGTGGATAACTTTAAAGTGTATTTAAAGTGTTTGTTCTGTCCTCCAACGCGCCGTGTTCCATTTATCATCAATTCACTAAAGAAGATGCGCTTGGGTAGTCGTTCATCAGACATTCTTGTGACGTGACCAGCCTATCGAAGTTGCGCCTTGCCAAGCAAATTGAATACGTTTAGTATGCCTGTTTCTCGAGGATTTCAGTGTCGGGAATCTTGTCTTGCCATTTTACCATTACCAGCTTTATAAGGCAATATATATGCAAACGATTGCGCTTCTTTGAATGCATTTGATACACGATCCAGATCTCACAAGCATAACGCATGGCAGTGAGTACGATATCACTATAAAGCTTGAGTTTGGTTGAGGGATTCATGCCCGAATGATCCCATACAGAGGATCGCAGACGTCCAACAGTGGAACTGAGCTTAGATATTCGAGCATCTGTTTCACCATCCATATCATTACAATTTCAGAACATTGGGCAGAGTACTGTCAGGAACGGGATATATCCCGATGCTGACACATTAAAAAGTCCCTGTTGATGGGTTTCTGACCGCACACTAATAAACAGTGACCTCGCCTTGGTCGCTGACTCTTCCATTAACTGTGTACTAGACCATCAAAATATCCCGGCGTATTAAAAAATAATTAGCTCAAATTTATTACCGATATTTGGGCAAAATTAATGCAAAACACATCAAAGTATACCTAAATTCTCTGAATAATACAACTACAACATCAAAAGACCCGAAAAGTGAGTATATGTTATTTTAATATGGTATCTCAAAATGTCCACCATGTCTTCCAAACCGCAGAAATAAGTAGAGGAAGTCCATGGTGATTTGATAGGTTGCTGGAGTGATATGGCACTCAGTCCAAGGGATAACTTTTATAATGTGGACACAGCGAAATAAGGTACTTCCCAGGTATGTGAACTTGTTTTAGTATTTTGCCCATTCACGGTTATGAGTGGTTCGTGGTATGGATTCCCTGAAGCTGGTTGGTGCATCACTTGTCCGAAGTCCGAAGTGGCTACAATCATTAGAGAAGATATCCATACTGTGTTGCATATCTTCAGCATTTTCAGTGTTTAGGGCACAATCATCAGCGAAGAGGAAGTCGCGGAGTCTATCGAAATATACCATACTTTTGGCTTGAAGACGTCATAAGGTTGATGAAAAGGGTCGAGCATCCGAACTTGCTCGTGATCTTCCAGAGTCCTTCATGACTGACCGTGTCAAAGGTTTTTGTTAGGTCAACGAAAGTAGTATAAAGATCAGTGTTTGTTCTTGGCATTCTCCTGTAGTTAACGGGAAGCAAAAGTGATGTTAGTTATTCCTCGTTATTTCCGGCAGGCGCACTGACTCTCTGGTAATCGACCTTGCTCAATATGTTGGTTGAGACGGTTGAGGAGTATTCTAGCCAACATCTTTCCTGTGATACACAATAGTGAAATCCCTCTGTGATTGTCAAATGCTTTTCTGTTACATTTGCTTTTATATTAGGTGGACGATGCATGAATCATTGAAGTATTGAGGCATGACTCCCAGTTTCCATACCTTCTGGAAAGTTCTGACACTTTGTTATGAGGCAGTGGACCAGCATGCTTATATATTTCAGTTGGTATTGCATCAGTTGGTATTGTTTCATGGCCTTAAAAAATCCATATTCTGATTATTGACAACTTGGGGCAATATGCTGATGGCTGCTTCGTTTATATGAGAAGGTATATTCAGTACGGCTTCGAAGTGTTCCGCCCATCAATCGATAATATGTGATTTGTCAGTTATAAGATATGTCCTATCAGCACTGATCGGTTGTGATCCGTACACCATCTTGGTGGAGTCGTAAAAACGTTGCATATCGTTCGTGTCCACATAGTGTTGCATTTTGACTGCACTCTTGCTTAGCCATTTTTTTTAAATGTCACGCAGTTTATGTTGGATAGTGTTTCGGATATTATTGAATGCGGCTTTCCTTGCCGGACATTCGAAATCGAGGTAAGCGCGATGTAGTCTACTTTTCTCCTCTAGAAATTTCGAAATTTAGTCGTTATTTTCGTCGAACCAATATTGATGTTTGCGTCATCTACGACTAAGGCTTATGAAGGATGCTGCGTGGACAGAATCACGAAAAGAAGAACATTTTTCTTCAATATGATCACTGTGAATGTGTTTGCAGCTCTTTTCAAGTTCATCCGCAAAGGATTTGAAGGTGTGAGGATTCTTCAGCTTTAATACATCCAGTCGCATTGGGGTTTTAGGTCCCTGGGGAAAGCGCTTGGGGAAAATACTCAGTTTCATCTTTGAAATGATGAGTCGATGTTCGGTCCAGCAATCAGCACCAAACATAGACGTGGTTACTCGTACATCATATCTTTCTCTTTTCATCACAATAACGTAATCAATGAAGTGCCAGTATGTCTTGTTGGGAGGTGGAAGACGATGTAGTGTGCAAAACTGAAGCAGCAATAAACCATTGCTGTTACATTTGCAGGGAGCATTCATGCCGATAACATTGTCCCAAGTGTTGATGGTCGGTACCCACTCGAGAACTAAAGTCGTCGATAATGGCGAGTTTATCAGCTTTTGATACTGCTGTAACTGAGGTGTGAAGATTTTTATAGAAGTTGTCTTTAATATTATCGGAATTGCTCATGGTGGGGGTATATAAGTCTTGATAATAGTAGCATCTTTCTTCTCGGTGAGAGATATGTTTAGGATCATGAGTCGGTCGTTGATACCTTGTGGGAGGATCGATAGCTTAGTGACAAGTTCCTTTTTAATGGCGAAGCTAACACCAGCTTCACGACGTTAGTATCCTGCTCATACTTCTTGCAGTTGTCCTTCTTCGGGTAAGCGTTGGCCAATTCCCTACCTACTAGGGCTGTTCTCCTCTCTGGACGATCAGGTCAACTATTGTCCCTTCCAAGAACCGAAGATAGCAGGTTTCAGTTTAATTTTCTTGTTCTTACCACTGGTAAGGGAGCCTCACCAGCCGCGGCTAGCTGATCAGGGCAATGTAAAGCAGACAATATTTGGAATACCTTTTCTAGTCTGCTAGACAGGTGAGCAGTGTCATCCTAAAGAGTAGTTACTAGGCGGAGGCTGTCGAATCTAACTGCTGCCTCGAATACAGACATAGACGATCATATGGCCCGAATCGCTTGTGTGCAGGTTTGCATCTCCAGCTTCTGGTGTTTCGCACCTGCTCATTCGACGCTCTCACAACGGCGCAGGACTTTGGAAGGATGACAAAGATGATATGGGTATGGAAATGATATGCGTCACATTATGATCCAGTGGCAGGACGAAGTCCAAACAACTGGTGATGGATAAGGCGCAGTGGATGGTCAGTACGTCCAAAGTGTCTCGTCGAGCTCTAAGCGCTCCACAGCGTCTGCTGGAATCACCCTGGATAACCGTTGAATCAAAGATGATTTCATCCGTTTAATCCGCCGAAGCCGGTCTTCACATACTGGAATATACATGTCCAACTAAAAAACAACCACTACTACTCTTATCTGGTTTAGCCCATCCTA
This sequence comes from Scotoplanes globosa, assembly GCA_027575025.1. NCBI lineage: Eukaryota > Metazoa > Echinodermata > Holothuroidea > Elasipodida > Elpidiidae > Scotoplanes > Scotoplanes globosa. The sequence goes on along the minus strand of JAODAI010288495.1, from coordinate 5,372 downwards.
TAGTGCTAGTACCGTTGGTAGAAAACGAGGTTTGAACCGAGGTCTTTTTTCAGGATCGGTGGGCCGTTTATTGGAGCTTGGGCCTTATGACTTCGAGTTTTTGGATGAAAGTCAGTATAGTGCCAAGGGGACTCACGAGCTCAATGACTTTATAGCACAGGAGTCACAGCAGGAGAAGGAGTGGTTTGATGTGAGTGAAAAAAACGATAAAGATTGAGCAGGGAGTTGGGACTGGGCTGGAAACTTTTTCTGCTATGAGTTTGGAGGATAAGTCTGTGAAGGCCTTATTCTTTAAGCTTTTGCAGTCGGGTCAATCGGGACCTGGCTTAGTTGGTAGGGAGTTACCACATGAATATTCTCCATTTGAGGGTTTAGATGATGTTCTGGTGTTGAAAACAAAATCTCTAGGGAAGATTTTAAGTTTACCGTCGATATTTTAAGGAAGCATTTAGGTTTTAATGCTTCTCTGTCTGAGGTAGAAGACGTTTCTGAGATTAAGCGTTCGAAGTTGAAACTTAATCGGAAGGAAATGGTAATTGTTAAGTCACTACCACTTGACGTAGAGTGTTTAACGCGTTTCAAGGTTATTAAGAATGCTAAGTAGAGTCCGTTCTCAATGGATCGGGAGAGGTTTCTTTGTATGGATCATGATATGGAGACAAATTTAGTTGTTACTTCGGAGATTCCCGAGGCTGCAAAAGCGAAGTTGAAGGCATTTTTTTAAATTTTGATAAACATAAAGATGTATTTGACTTCCAAGGGCAGGTAGATGCTTCGGCTAGATTTGGGATTCGTTTGGCTTAAACTTTGTTGTTGATAATGGAGGTTATGTAGATGGCTTTAATGAAGAAAGAGGGCAAGGTGTCGAGACGTGAAGTGTTTGTGCGTGTTTCTTTTCTCAGTCCTTTATCGCGTTTGGCTTTTTACCAGTATGCCATGGTATGTGTGGCGGCGGTAAGGAAGTGTAGGGCACTGGTTTCAGTTTCAATTTCCTGGCCTACTTTAGATATTCGGAAGGTTGTTGAAGTATTGCCATTGTTGGTAAAGATCTTTTTACAGGACTTTTTGCGAAAACTTGGTAGAGCCAAGCTAAACGTTTCAAAAAATGGAAGGACGCAAAATTCAAGAAGCCTTTACTTCAGTCGGCACAGGTTCGGGGTCGAGGTATTATTTCTCGGCCCAGAGGAGTGTTGCAATTTTCTCGGGTAATTTCAGGTTGATCCTTCCATCTTTTCTGGATAGGGCTGATAGAGGTTTATGTAGAGGGGGTGTTCCCGTGGCTAGGGGTATATCGCAGGATATAGGAATTCAGGATAATCCCAGAAGGTGCCTATTCCATCGTATATAACAGGTGGTGAAGATTACTATCCTTTGCCCTTGCATGGCGAAAGATTGCTCCGGGTCTATGGGTACTGAGTGTAGTAACTCATGGGTACCAATTGGAATTTACAGAGGATCCTCCGGTTCACGGCTTGATAAAGGTCATTCCAATACCCGACGTGCCGAAACAGTGCCGGGTTCTAGAGAAAGAAATGCGATATTTTCTCTTAAAGAAAGCAACAGTGATAGTTTCGGGGAAACAGTCTCCGAATCTCATTTTTCCTGACTCCGCAAAAGCCTGGGGTTTGTCAGCCGATTTTAAATATAAAGTCGTTGAAAAAAGGATGCATTGTTCCAGAAGGTTTCCGGGTGGATACTTTAGCTATAATTATACCGTTGCTAAAGAGGGACATGTGGGCAGCGAGTATAGATTTGAAGGATGCGTACTTTTATATAACAGTTAATCCTGATCATCAACGGTTTCTGGCGTTTCGTCACAAAGAAATCGATTACAAGTTCGTAGCGATGCGTTCGGGTTATCAATGGCGCAGAGGGTGCTTACTAGGTTAACAAGGGCGATGGTAGCTTATCTTCGAGGGCAGGGAATACAGTTGTTTTCGTACATCGACGACTGGTTTGTGGTGGCTCAGTCGGAAGTTAATTTGAACAGGGATATGTTAACGACAATACAGTTGTTGGATGAACTGGGGTGGATTGTGAATCAGGAAAAGTCCAATCTCGTTCAGAGTCAGGAAGTAGTTTATTTGGGGGAGCCAAGTTGAATTTGGTTCGGGGAATCTTTTTTCCGTCGGAAAAAAGATTACGAGTTCTTCGAATTTTCATAGCAACATTTATCGAGAAGGAATCGTGGCCAGTGCCCGTCAGTGGCTTCGACTTCTAGGTTACTTGACAAGTTTTGTAGAGGTGGTATATTATTGCCGGCTGACAGCTGACAAAGCAGGTGCGGTTGAATATACTAGGTAAAGGAAAATATATTGTGTGGACAAAATAGCAGAATACCAACATGGGAGTTCCGTTCCAGGACGGTCGGTTTTCGAACGACGATAACTACGGATGATTCGATGTCCGGCTGGGGGTATATTGGGGGGACAAAATCATATCGGGTCTTTGGACACCATTATAGTCCGGTCTACGTATCAAATATTTGGAAATGTTGGCGATAAACAATGCGATTTGCCATTGACAGTCGTGTCTTCGGGATCACAGAGTAACAGTGCTCATGTACAATTCGACAACAATGACTTACATAAATCTTGATGGGGGATGTTTTCAGAAAGTTTGTGTCTATGTATGATGGGTCTTCTCTATTTTTGTCAGTCTCTAAATCTGAAATTGAGGGCGACATTTCTGGGAGGGAAGGAGTATACTATGGCGGACGCTCTGTTCCGATGGAAGTTCGGTCAAATCGAGAGGTGACTTCATCAGATTTGGGCAGATTTAGATTTAATTTTCGAACACTACGAAAGGCCTTTCATCGATCTACTTACTACAAGAGAAAACAATAAGCCGCCTTGTTTTTGTACCAGATATCGAGAAGAAGGGGCTTGGTCATTCCATGTCATGTCGTTTGTTTGGCCAGGAGCGATTGTATCTACTTCTAGTCACTCGGTTTTGGCCGAATCAACCTTTGTTTGAGTTCAGTTGCTGGTCGATTCGCCATATCAGTTTTCTGAGACAGGAGATTTAATATTTCAGAACAAAGTCTGGTTCTATATCACGACCTTAAGAGTCTACATCTGTGTTATTGGAAACTTTCAGTGAACGTTTGTAAGCAGCGGATATTCCGAAAGACAGTATTGACATTGCAGCAAAGTCAAGGCCGGGGACAACAATCAAAACTTATGACTCCGGTTTGGCAAGGTTTAATAAATGGGCGCCAAGAAAGAGTTGCGATCCCTTGGATTCTACGATGGCCGAAGTAGTTGATTTTTTTACATTATTATATAAGATTGGTTTGAAGATTAGTACTATACCGAATTATCGTTCAGAAATTCTGCAATATATTTGGAATTTTTAGATGGTTCTCCAGTTTATAGTGTTGCCGCCGTTTTGAGGATTTAATTCCATTGTATTCAATTCCATTGGACCGGCTAACACACAAATATGTTATTCTGATCGCGGCTGCTTCGGGCCCGCGAACGAGTTTTCTTCGGGCGTTAATTAACTTTGAAGATATTTTTTTTCCTGTTGACGTCAACAGGAGAGGAGTTACATTTTTACCGGATCCGACTTTTATTAGTAAAAATTAAACAGTTTTTCGTTTACGGCGGAGCCAGTTTTTATTCCGCCATTGGGTGAACATTCAGCAACACGAGATAATAAGTTTTGGTGTCTAGTGAGGGCATTACATTGGTTTGTAAAGATATCAAAAATAATACGAAGGTCAGATCAGTTGTTTGTTTTGCCTAAAACGTTATTAGGCTACTAGGCCTAGCATATGCATAGTAAGGTATAGCCTAGGCCTAGTAGTCCATACGATCCAGCCTCTAGGAACATAATTTTAAGATGTATTGTGAATTTGGTTAAGACATATGTTTGTGACTAGCCAGGTATTCGAGCAGTTAATAATACTAATAATAATGATGATTTATATAGCGTTTTTCCTGCATAGGACCAAAAGTCACACCTCAAAGCGCTTCACAACGTTTTTCCATTATTTTTATTTTTATATACATATATATTTTAAATTAATGTACACATGTCCATAATCAATGTTCATGAAAATTAAAATTGTATTAATCATAATGAAGTGTGAAAAGGTGAGTCTTAAGAAACTTCTTAAAATGGACCAATGTATCACATGATTTGACACTATCTGGAATTAATGTCCCATTGAATCCAATGGGAACCCATATGGTGGCCACACGAGACTGTATGTATAACCACTGAGTGATCTCAACACGTAAACCATATCAGCCTATACATTACACTAGTATTAAATACTATTATAAATTGTGTATGCAATACGCCTAAGATATATTTATATTAGTATACATGTATATGTATGGGTACATATGGTGGTACATGTAATACCAATATTATATTGAAGCCGGATTTGAAAGACAATTCAAGTACATTGTCGGTGGGGTCAAACAATCGGGAGAATGAGTGCAATCGTATCGTATCCATGCATGCTCACATAATATTGTGTTTCAGCCAAACTTTTCAATGACTTTTTATTCTCAGCGCGTGTGTTATTTGTTGTCATAACTTGTGGCTTCGTCTGTATATTGTAAAATAGCCTAGCCTCTAGCCTATCAGTATTTTATTAATAAAGCCCTGACCACTCACTAATATAAACTTCTGAGGTAACATAGCGAAAATCAATAGACCTCCTAACCGACCCGTAAAGCAGCCTGTACCAAATATCAACTCAATCCGAATTATGGTTATTAATATATCGTATTCACGAGCCAAGATTTTCGCAATAAGAACCACCCATCAATTAATATGGGGAGCCACCGAAAAGAGACAAGCTTCTTCCCTGGATTATAGAGCATCATTTTGTCCAAATCTCAAAAATTGCAGGGGCTTCGCCTGTGCATTGTAAATTAGCACAGCCTTTATCAATATTTTACGGATATAGCCCAGCCCACTCATTAATATGCGAGATATCATCGTTAAATCAATTGACTTCGTAACAGCATGCGGAGTAGCTCTGTACCAAATGTCATCTCAATCCGACCTAAGTGTATTGATATATTATGTTCAGAAGTTATTTCTTGAGATTTTATAAATAAGCCCATGCAGCCCACTCATTAATATGCGGGTATAAAAATTAATAGGCTTCCTAACCAACCAGCAGAGCATCCCTGTACCAAATATCAACTCAATCCGACTTACGGTTAGTGAGATATCAGGTTCACGGGCCATTCTTGAGATTTTTGCAATAAACCCTGCCCACACTTTAATACGCGCCACCATTGTCAAAATCAATACGCTTCTTAACCGACCTGCAGGGCATCCATATCCCAAATATCAACTTAATCCGACGTACGGCTATTGAGATACGCGTGTTAACCAGCTATTTC